>CAMTDV010000030.1:4208313-4244608 GCA_947069175.1 Scalesia atractyloides
AATCAGAATCAATGGTTGATGATGCAGCTCTGGATAATGCGATTCTAGAAGAATACCTGCAAAGAACAGAGAAGAGGAAATGATCTATCACCAGACACAGATGAAGAACATTATCTCCTAATTTTAATTCTAGTTTTGCAGGTTGCTTTGGAAATACATCGCAAGAGCAAGTGGCTGAAGAAAAGAAACCAGAAGTCGAGGAGGTCATTGACATGACAAAGGAGATGAATGCAGAGAATCTCACAAAGATTGCTGACAAAGCCATGATGGCAAATCTGAAACAGGTAGGTTCAGAGGTAAAGGTAATTGAGAAGGAAGTTGTGAAAGTTGTGGAGGTTGAAAAACCTTGCACAAGTGCACAAAACCTTTTGAGCAATGTGTTGAGAAAAATCAAATCATAAGTGAACTGAACGTGCATAATGAAAATTTTAGATATGATCGCACGATGAAAGAAGCTTATGATAAGATGAAGGGCACTTATTGCAATGTTGAAAAAGCTAATTTAGAAAAGGTGCCAATATAAGGATGTTAAAAGCAACGGTAATTGAAAAACAAAAGGCAATTAACATGTACATAAACACCATTGCTGAAACAAAACAAGAGCTTCAAGATATGAAAATCGAAACTGAACGGGTTAGGCAACTCTTGCTTAGCTATACCACAATGCTTATGTCATGGATCACATTCTTCCTACGATTAAGTCGGAGGGAAATGTTGAGAAACCAAAAGCTATGAAGCGTAAAGAGTACAACAATGTTCCACCTCCACTACTTGCAAATTATTGTCACAAGAAAGTGGATGGGATTGAAAAGGCAACTAACATAACACTTTTATCAGAAACAAATGATAAGTTGCCTGAGAACATTGATGTAGTCTATACGACATCAAATGATGACAGTGAAGCAGTTGTGAAAAATGTGGTTGAAAATGTTTTGGAAAATGATTCTGATGACGCAGCTTTGATAGCGCCAACTCAAGTTTAAACAGTTCTGAATCACAATCCGAAAATGACGATACATCATCGGAAAATAGCCTAAGTGATGATCCTAACGTTGTGATGTACAAAGTTAAGAACTCTGATAGACTATATTTCGACGATAGTTTTTCGATTGAAATGTGAAAGAAGATCAAAGACGATAAATTGTTCAAACTTGTTGAAGTATCATCAGATGATCTTGATAGAAATGAAAAGAAGTTTTATTCGAAACCCAAGAAAGTTTACAACAACTATCGAAGAAATGGTGGTGACTTTCCTGAAAACAGGAGAGCGGGTTTGGGTTTGGAGGTAGAAGATGAACCAAAAAGAAACAGAAGTCACCATTTCACGAATATAAGAATAAAAACATACAATTTGTGTTTGGGACTAACACGGTTCAGGAAGAGAATTTGATTGGAAAGCAATCAAATGATGAGTTTAAGAAGGAAAAAGAACTTCGGGATAAGGCTAAATCCACAAGTGGAGTAAAACCCACGAATGGACATTCTGTTGATACTCGGACTTGCTTCAAATGCAATGAAGTTGGTCACATTGCTCGCAAGTGTCCAAAATCAAAGCCTGTGTATCACTGAATAAAGACAGTTTCAGATGATGAGAAACTTGAGCAACCAGAGATTGTAAAGCCAATCACAATCTTAAAACGAAACAATGAATCTAACAACGAAGTGAAACCTAAAAATGAATCAAAAATTGAAAAATCAACTTTTGAAAAAGGTGAAACTTCTAAATCAAATGAAAACAAAGATTCAAAGTTTTACATAAAGAAAGCTCGAATAAAATCTCAAGCTTGGGTTGCAAGAAAACACCATCATCATCTGAAAGTGTAAAGTCTGTTTCAGAAAAAACTGGAAATGTCAAACCAACTGAGTCAGTCAATGTTAAAGATTCCAAAGAAACAATGACTGATAAGAGGGTTATAAAAAATGATCTTTCAAAATTAAAAAGGGATCTTCTAAACAGACAAAGAAAGATAAAATCGAAAAGTTTTCAAAGTTGACATTGGATGAGATGTTTGATGGCAATTTTGATTACGCAGATGAGTGTGAATTTTAATACGAAGATGGTTATCCGATTCAACCCAAGACTGGAAAGCTTGGGTTTCCCTCTTTAAATAGTTTCTTTACATGTGAGGGGCTCCAAAGATCCATCTTGTCGAAGTGTATTATGGATAGCAGAGCTTCACGTCACATGACCGGGATGCGTGCCTTACTCTTCGATATCAAAGCAATAAATGGAGGGTACGTAGGATTCGCGGGTAATCAAGGAGGTAGAATCGTTGCAGAGGGAAAGCTATCAAATGGTGTGGTTTCATTTGATAAGGTCAACTATATCGCCGAGCTGGAGAACAATCTTCTCAGTATTTCTCAGATCTGTGATAGCAGTTTACCACCCATTTCAACAAGGAGTGCATGATCATTAAACCTGGTTTTAAGATTCCAGAAGAATGGATTCTCATGCGTGCTCCTCGCGAGAATGATCTTTATGTGCGGATATGAGTGTTGCAACAACTACTTCGAAGTCGGCTCAGTGTTTCGTAACAAAGGCCACAGTGAAGGAGTCAATTCTTCGGCACAGAAAGATGGGTCATATACACCTCAGAAAGATGAATCATCTGGTTCACAATGATTTAGTTGAAGGAGTGAATCTTAGAAGCTTTCACATGGACTGATAATTGTCTGGAATTCAAGAAAGGAAAGCAGACTAAAAAGTCACATCCAAGAAAGATTCTTAACTCCATCAAGCTGCCGCTCGAAAGACTACATATGGATCTCTTCGGTCCAGTGAATGTTCGTAGTATATCTGGAGATCTTACTTTTTTGCCGTCACATATGATTATTCTAGGTTTTCATGGGTTGTGTTCCAAGAAATCAAAAACGAAACGTTCGATAATCTCACGATTCTCTTCAGGAAGATTGAAAATCTGTACCATCTCCCTATTAGAAGAATCCGAAGTGATAACGGTACATAATTCAAGAACGCCTGAATGAAAGAGTTTTGCAACGAAAAAGGCATCTTACACGAATTCAGTGCTCCATACACTCCGCAACAAAATGGAGTAGTTGAGAGGAAGAACAAACGTTGATAGAAACAGCAAGAACATGCTTGCTGATTCAAAACTTCCTGTCAGTTTCTGGAGTGAAGCAGTCGCAACAGCATGCTATACTTGAACAGAGTCTTGACGGTTAAACCTACAAAGAAGACTTGCTTTGAATTGCTAAACCAAAGGAAACCCAATCTGAAGTATCTAGAACCGTTTGGCGCACCTTGTACAGTCATTGATTCAGACGAAAGTTTGGTGCCAAATGATAGATGGTTTCTTTGTCGGCTACGCAAGTCCACTCAAAAGAGTATATCTTCCAAGTTTGAGAAAGTGGTAGAAGCACAACACTCGATTGTTTTTCGATATACAACTCCTATTCAAAGAGCTCGCGATGCTTGTTGTTCAATTATAGTGAATTGTGGAAATCTTTTGACTTGCCAAAAGAGCCTTCTGAAGAAGACATTGCAGCGTTATATTATCTACATCAGTCGGCCAATCAAGAGCAGATTATCAGACCAATAGTGGTTAATCAACCAACTATTGGGTCATCTTCTTCTGGTGCAGGTCCAAGTACTAGCGGTGTTCAAGAAACTCAAGCAGAACCAGTGACACCGACTGCAGAACCAATGAATGCTACAGTGGAACCCAATCTTTCTCAAGCACATAGTTCTGACTCTGACGAGGCTCCGACGTTTGATGATGATGGAGAATCTTCTTCTGATGAAGAATTTGAGCAGATAACAAGTATGTTGAATCAATCTGCTGGCCCAAGTACTCAAAATGAAACGTCTTCTAGTGCTCCTACAGTTGAAGTGGTGGTAGATCATAATATTACTAATCAGGAAAGTACTGTTGATGTTCCAAGCAAGGTGATGCTTAGATCTTATTCATACCACCCATCAAATTCTATAATTGGTGAATTGCGTGTTGTGTACGAACAAGGAGTCAGATCAACAAAGCTTTGAGTTGTTTCTATACTCGAGTAGCTCCGATTCAAGAGTATTGTTATTACTCATGCTTTATATCCCAGATCGAGCTGAAGAATGTTACTGAGCCTTGGGGGATGAAAATTGGGTGCAAGCGATGCAAGAAGAACTACTACAGTTCGAAAAGCTAGGGGCATGGAAGCTTGTTGACCTTCCGGATAATCAAAAGGCGATAGATACCAAATGGGTCTTCAAGTGCAAGCGCGATGATCGTGGAGTGATAGTGCGCAACAAAGCTCGACTCGTTGTCAAAGGATTCCATCAACAAGAAGGAATTGATTACACCGAAGTGTATGCACCAGTAACACGATTGGAGTAAATACGAATTTTCCTTGCATTCGCTGCTTGGAAAGGATTTAAAGTGTATCAATTAGATGTGAAATCAGCTTTTTCTAAATGGTAAGCTAAGCGAGCAAGTATAGGTCGGCCAACCACCGGGTTTTGTCGATCCGCTGAACAAAAATTAAGAAAGCCTATCTTTTGGATAAAGCATGTATGGTTTGCATAAGGCCCCGAGAGCCTAGTACGAGACGTTATCTCAACACCTTGTTGGCAACGGCTTTATTAGAGGAACAGTGGATAGTACGCTATTTACCAGAGAAGTTGGAAGTCATCTGATTATCGTACAAATTATGTGGACGAATCATATTTGGTTTGAAAATGACGATCTTTGCAAAGAGTTTGAGAAAATCATGAAGAAGAAATTCGAAATGTCTTCTATGGGCAAAATGAAATTCTTCCTCAGATTGCAAGTTTATCAATTGCCAGACGGTATTTTCATTCATCAAACCAAGTATGTTCATGACATCTTGAAGAAGTTTGAAATGGATAGCACGAAGCCGTTATCTACTCCTCTTGCACTCAATCATAGAATTTGCATCGATGAAACCGGAACCAAAGTTGATGATACTCTTTACAGGTCGATGATAGGATCACTTATGTATCTGACGGCATCTCGCCCGGATATCATGTATCCTACCTGCCTCTGCGCCAGATATCAGTCAAGTCCCAAAATTTCTCACATGCAGATCGTGAAGCGCATTTTCAGATACTTGAAGGGATGTCCAAGCACCGGCTTGTGGTACCCGAAGAATGACAACTTCGATCTGACGGGATACGATGATTCTGATTTTGGTGTAGATAAATTGAATTCAAAATTACTACAGCGGGCTGCCAGTTCTTCGGAACACGCTTGGTAACCTGGCAGTGTAAGAAACAGACTACGTCGCTCTCTCTACTTGTGAAGCTGAGTATATCTCGGCCTCCGGCTGTTGTTCACAGATTCTATGGATCCAACAGCAGATGAGAGACTAGGTCTCGATTTCTTGATACTCCACTGTATGTTGATAATAAGGCAGCAATCGACATAACGAAAAATCCAGTTCATCACTCTCGAACAAAACATATTGAGATTCGATACCACTTTATTCGTGATTGCTACGAAAAAAGATTGGTACGAATTGAGAAAATCCATACTGATGAACAAAAAGCTGATTTTTATACTAAACCTTTTACTCTTTCACGGTTTAATTACTTAATGAGACTAAATGGTATGAAAATCTGTTGACAGGTGCAGATGCAGAGGTTGAATATGGATCGGACAACGAGTTCTCGTGATCCTCATTGGTTTGTTACCTTTTTAGGATTAGTATTTCTTAAAAACTAAAATACAAAAATATGTTTTTGATTTTAGGGGGAGAAATGATCGAGAAAATACAAAAACATATGAAAAAACAAAAAGTACAAAAACGTGAAATAGACAAAAAGAATTTTGTGCAAAAAGGAAATGATAGTACATCAGTGGACTATCAAGTATGCTAAGGAATTGTAAAGTTTAAAAAGTATAAACGAGTCTTATTGTTGATATGTCGATATGCTTTACACGTTCAATAGATTGTTTCCGGGATATAAACTAAATTTTACAACTGCTTAAACTTGTGGATTAACATCTCTCGGATATATGGACTTAGTACTCCGAAATTTCATTTGAGATATTGCTTGATTCTGAGATACGAGGTCTTTATAGATAATTGATATATGGGGTATTATACAAGTTCTTCTGATTTTGTGGAAGCAATAGCCTAGAACTTCTATAATACTTTTGCTAAACAACCCCAAGTCTGCAGCAAATTTGAAAGAATCGAAAGATCTAATCAATTGCAGTGTTTAAAGATTCTTTAATTGGAACACACCTTAAAGTCGAGCCTTCATCTCTTTGTCGATAGGTGGTATTAACCTGGCTCTCAAGGCATCGCATAACCCAGATATAGATATCAGTTACGCTATACTCACCTGTAAGATGAAATCTAGGGAATCTTGATATAGAGGTATATTCTGAGATGAGAACCATAGTTAAGTCAAGTTTCATAAGTCTAAATAAGATATCTTGGAACAATTGAGAAATGTGTCGAAGTTTAAGTGGACAAACATATCAACAATCTAGGTAAACAAGTTTAGTCAGTAAAAAGGTCAACGGTACTGATGATATGTCTAATCAACTGATATGATCCTTAGACACGAATTCACAAAAATATGTCTGTAAATATGTTTGTACATAGCTTATTTGATTTCAGATTTAAACCCCAAAAGATTTTCAGTGTGTTTTAGCATAAACTTTCGAAAATACAAAAAGATTTTGTTTGTACATTGTTTTTCGACAGCCAATGATGGAAAGCGAATCTTCGAAGTTCGGAATGGTGCTAAGTTGTTGGAATCTTGATGACAACGGGTTGGGAACTAATCTGTAAAATCAAAATAACGATAAAAAGTTCATTAATTTGAAACTTTAAATTTGTAGAAAACATCAGTTTGTTCATAACGGGTCAAACTAAGGTCATTAACTTGAACTCGGCAGACAAATCAATTAACCAAGGTCATTAACTTGGACTTGGTCAACTGAGTGGTAAACATGTGAAAGTTCAGGGTTAAAATTGAAAAACTTGAAAAGTTTGAATTTGAGATTAACCAAGTTCGGCCGAAGTTGCCAAGAGAAAAACTATTTAGTAATTGCTAAACTTCGGGCGAAGTTATAAGTTGGTTATTGATGAAATGAAGTCAAGTTCGCCCGAACTTGACTCACTATATGAAGAACAAGTTCGCTCAAAATCTCATTTATCAGATCAAAATTGTCTTCGTGCGAACTTGAGAGAAAAGTGTGAGAAATCAAAATTGCTGAGATTGTATTGTTGTGCTGCTGAGATTTAGGTAGCGTTTGGTATGCATGAATGAAAGGTGAATGGAATGGACTACTACATGGGAATGAAAAAAAGAGTGTTTGGTTGGTCGATGAATGGAATCGTTCATTCCAAAATGCATTCCATTCCCTCAAAATCATTCCATCCGCAACCCTTTTTTTTTTCCATTCCATTCCCTCTTCACCCTTCATTAACATCACAACCTACCACCATTGCCACCACCCACCACCACTTCATCCGCCGCCATCACCCACCTCTATCGCCACCCGCCACCACCGCTACCGCCGCCACCCACCTATGTCCTACTACCGCCGTCGTCGCCACCCAGTGTCGTCGTTGCCACCTCCGATCACCGCCACCACCTACTTTCTATCATCGCCGCTGCCACCTCCGATCACCGCTGCCTGTCGGCACCCAAACCCCTGCCACCGCTATCAACCGCCACCGCCGCTACCACCTAAACCACCGTCTATGTCGTTACCACCTCCAACCACCGTCGCTACCACCGTAATGTTAAAATTTGTTAGATCTAGGGTGAAAATGAACAAATTGAATGGTGAAATTGCTAAATAAACATGTAATCGTCTTAAACAAACCATAAGATTGAACATTGGACATGTTGGTGATGTTTGCAGGTTTGATGGAGATGATGACAAGTTCGCCCGAACTTGTTAAAGTTGTTTTGAGACAACTTCGGCGTGCCGAGACTTCTGAAAGTTTAAACAAGTTCGCCCGTACTTTTTAACAAAATTCAAAACCTGTAAATAATACAAGTTCGCCCGAACTTGTTTGAAAAATGTCAAAATCCTGTTTCATGTACATGTTCGACCGAAGTTGTTGATTTGTTTGTATTGTTATGTGTTAGAACATCAAGTTCGCCCGAACTTGATGTTAAATGTTGAAAACTGTCAAAAATTTACTAAGTTGTTTTCTTTGTCCGCAGAATATCAAGCTTTCGTTTAACAAGTTTCATAACACTTGTATATCGCTGGACAAAAGATCTATCCGACGCTGTCAACATTTTCAGAGATCTTAGAATTTTTGGGGTGAATTCCTATCTCTAAGGCGATCACAGATAAAATGTTGTGTACAGATCGCATGTCTATTTCTTCTGGAACTCAGCATCATACGATGAAGCGAACAAAGTGATAAAGTCTGCAGTTCGTGTCGGAAATGAAGATAAGGATTTTTTTATCACCGAAGCTGACATTCGAAGGGTTTTAGAGTTCAACGACGACGTAAATGATCCTATTAGTTTTGAAGAGAGGATGGTCAAGGGTTGTTTCTTTAGAATGGGCTACAAAGGTCATGCAAATGAGCCAACGATGAAGAAAGGCAATGTTCCTCTACCATACAAGCTTCTAATACACGCTGTTATTCATGCTTTCAGCCATAGGAAAGCAGGGCTTGACGACATTCAAGATTACATGGCCTGCATGGTTACTACTTTGGTTCTTAACAAGAAATACAACTTCTCGAAGGTGATTTTCAATTTCATGGCGAAAAAATATGGGAAAAGAAAGATTGGTGATGTATCCAAGGTTTATTCAAATGCTGATTGACGAAAAGTTTCAGAATATTGTTAAAGATCCGAATGATATTCTATATTTGAGTCACATGGATGAAACTACGTTGAAGAAGTTAAAGATTTTTCAGAAACAAGATTCAGCACCTATTCCAAAGCCTGTATTTGGTGCAATTGTGAAAGTAGACTATATCGCGCCACTAGAGAACAAATGGAGGAAAGATGGCAGCAGTGATGAAAATGAAGAAGCTGCTTTGTTAACAAACTTTAAAGAGAAAAGAGGTGACTAGTACATCAAGCGGGTGGTTGTTGTTGAAAAGTAAAAGCGAAAAAGGGCGTCAAAGAAAGTAGAGACTATGTTTATCGATGAACCTGAGATTAAGAGAATATTCAGAACGTAGAAGGTTCTAGCGCTGCGGCAAAATGTTGAAAGCCAAGAAAAAGATGATGAGGTTATTTCTGCGACTTCAGATAAAGATGATGAATCTTCTGAAGATTCTGCTGATGTTAGACTGAAAGCAGCCGAGAAAGAAAAGGAAGAAGAAAGATTGAAAAAGATTAGTGAAGATCTTTATGAACCGGGTTCTGAGGAAGCTTCTGATGAAGATCGTTCTAAGAAAAAGTCTAAGCACTCAAAGTCAAAAGTTGGAGATACAAAGAAAACCACAGGTTCTCTAAGCACACGTGGAAGAAAGAAAACTCCAAGTCGCAGATATTTAAGTCAAAAGAAACCAAAGAAAGGAGTTGCACAAGAACCTCTGTTTCTAATCTGCAGGATATTCCAATCATAGAATCTGTTATTCCTCCAACAACTACAACTGAAGAACCACCAACTGTTACTATCGAAGTACCTGTTTAGAGTACGCCTATTTCAAGTCGAAGGTTGCAGCAAAGGGTACTCCAAAAGCTACTCCTCTAAAGTCAAAGCAATCTACTCCTCAAAGTGCCAGAGCAAGAGAGTTTAAAGATGCTTTCGGTGATATTCCAGACAATGTTACACATCCCGTCACTGCTGAAGATCTTTCAAACTGTTTGAAGACATTCCAATTGATATGTTAGAGAACAGACTCAAAGATTTGGAAGATAAAGTCAATCGGAATGAACTTGATAAAGCAGCTCTTGAAAAGAAAATAAAGCAGAGTGATGTTGAAAAAGAGATTCTGCAAGACAAAGTGAAATTTCTTGAAGACGATAGAGGCTACATGAAAGCGATGGTTGAAAGTTTAAGTGCTGCCAATGCAAAACTAGAGAAAGAGATCGCTGAGCTTCGAACAGAGAGAGATATGAATGATAGAAGATTTGCCAGGTTGCAGAAATTGCTATCTAACAGCTTGGGCAATGATTTCAAGGCTGAATATGATTGCCTTGATATTCAAGAAGCAAAGACAAAGCGGACAAAGAGTTGTTAGAACAGGGCAAGGGCAAAGGGGTGATTGATGGTGTCTCTAAACCAACAGAGGAGCCAATGATAGAAAAGATAGTTGAATCAAGAAAGCTCCTGAATCAGAGGTTGTTACTGAAGAAATTCCTAAAGTTGTATCTGTTGAAGAAAAAGAATCAGAACAGAAAGACGATGACGAGGAAGATAATGAAAAAGACGACGACCCTGCAGATGATACGAAAGATGATTCAGATCATGATGGTGATGATAATGATGATCAGGAGGCGTTGGTTTCAAAGTTGATTCCGCGAAAGTACATTCAGAGTTTGATTTTGAATCTCTAATCAACGACGATGCAAATATGGAGGATAAACAAAGTAAGGGGGAGAACACAGAGCAAACAGGGCCACAAGATGTTGATGCGTCTAAAGCTATTGTTGCTATGCCTGTTGCTGCTGTACATGAAAAGCTCTGATGATAATGTTGGAACCGAGTATAGAGGAAGGGGAGTTTGTTCATGATTACACTAAGGAAGAATTGGCCAGAATGTTTGAAGTTGAAGCTGATTTGCTTGAGTTCGATTTTGAAGAAGAATTAGTGAATATCAAGACATTTGAACTGAAAGAGTATGTGTACAAGCGTGTGGCTGAAGCTGATGATTACGACCGTGTTATCTTTGAAGATTCTAATGATGATGAAACAGAGAAGTATTCTAATCTGAATACTGATAAATTTCCTACGATTGAAGAGTTAATGAGTCAGATCGATGTGGGTTTGTTGAAACAAAAAATAGATGAAGTAGTGAAGGAAGGCAATATTCCGAAACGTTATACGAAAGAGCAGATTGCTGAGGCTAAGAGGTCGTGGTTTAAAGAAATGCCAAGGAAAGAAAGTTTAAACGGCTACTAGCGTTCTTCACACGTGACAAAGATGTATCTCTGGGAGACATTCTAAGTTGGGGATGGATTCGAGAACTTGACGTACATGCTATCAAAAGAGATTTGGGTACAGTATTTCAGACATCTTGAAGACATAAAGACATTGCCGTTCTGGGATGTTGAAGAGTTGGTGCAAACAAGAAATTAAGTACGCAGATGAAATTCAACGAACAAAGACTCTCGAGGGTAATAAAGTTTGAAGCGTCAAGGGGTTTGATTTATGGAAACCGTTCATTCCTAAACATAGAGTAAAGATTAACAAGAACGGGAGAAAATGATGTTACGCTAGTAATGAAGCGTCCACGAGCAATGAAAAATATGCCACTGAAGCCCATTGAACAGGATTTTCATCCTTACTTCTTGTGGTGGCAAACGGATCCAGAGACATGTGAAGCAGTGATTGTGTTGCGTGCTGATGAGACATGGGATATTACGAAGGAAAAGGATCCAAACCGATTGAACGAAGAAGGATTTGGGGGCTGTGGAGAACTATTCGAATACTAGACCCGATGTGGCTAGTTAACTATTCAAAGGAAGATGTAAAATGCTTGTTCTTCAACAAGATATGTTTCGACAAACGTGAAGAAGTCCAAGCAAAGCAATACCAAGGTGTGATTAATGTTTCTATGCACATGGTATTAATTCAGGTCATATATGGGAACCTAGATGGAGAGAGTTGGAAAGAGAAGAGTTCTTAAAGGAAGAAAAACGTCTTGAAAAGATACACGAAAGGGGTAGAAAAGCAAGGATTAGAAGGTTTCAGTTTATGAAGTGGGCGCCTCCTACTGACCAAACACCTATTCCTAAGCAAGAACGTCGAAGAAGCCGTACAAGAACTTCTTCGGAAGGTGTTAAAGATTGAAGATGATCAAGACAATATCCAAGGGGGAGTTTGTTGATACATAATGTCTATTGTCTAGGTCTTGGATCGAGTCTGTATGTTTAGAGCTTGATTTGTTAGATTTCATATTGTATTTATGTGTAAACAATCAAGTTCGGCCGAAGTTGTAGTAGGCTGATCAAGTTCGGCCGAACTTGATCTAGCCAACACTCACTCCGAGCGAACTTGTAGGTCTATATATAGATGGTCATGGGTCTCTCATTGTAAGAACTTTGCGACATTGACGGCGAACCTCTGTCTGTTTGGAAACTGAATGTATATGATTTGGACATAAATAAACAGACAATTAAACAGTAAACTTGTGTATTTGATTAACATGTCATATAATTTCCGTTTATATTGGACATTAGATACAAATTAGGTTCCTTGACAGTGGAGGATCGTCCTAACAGGTTTAGTGTGTGATCGCGGAAGAGGAGTGGGTGAAATAGGATAGGGAAAATGGACAACTAAGGCCTTTTATCTGTAAGTTGAAGGAGACAAAGTGTGCACGGGCGTGCCTAAGGGGCACAACCGTGCCTTCTGAGGATTCTTTGACACTACTTGTCCTTCTTGTCCTTTTCTGCGCGAGTCCATTGTGATTATGTTACGGACACGGGCGTGCTTAAGGGGCAAGACCGTGCATGCTGAGGTGTCCTGATAATTCTAAAACTAATGGCATTCTTGGTCAATTTTAGAACTTTCATCTCTTGTCCTTTCCTTGAGCACGGGCGTGCCTCGCCTTTGGTGGACTTTTGTTGCCATTCATGGGTTTACTTTGGTTGACTTTGTGATGCTTGGTATGTGCACGGCCGTGCCCATAGCCTAGCACGGTTGTGCCTATCTGATAACTTGCTGATTTCTTTAAAATATTGGGTTTTTGCTTAGTTTATGCTTGTTTTCATTTCTTTTCAACTCGAGACCTTAGAAACCTGCATTTTAAACTAGGAATGATTTAGGTAGTATTTTCAACCAAAAAGTCATAAAAGCACTTAGAATTAGGGGTAATTCTACACCAAAATTATGTATAATTGATGCCACATCATTGATCACTCGTTTATTTTCTGCTGCGTTTATTGATTAACACGTTTAATTAATTGACTGTTGTTTGTTGAACCGGGTTTCGATAAATAAAATTTTAACTCATCACCATGGATACCCAACAACATGCATCGGTTGTGGTTCCATCTTACAATGTATGATCTTAAAACATGATCAAGAACCAAATAGCTTATACCCTAACGATAACAAGTGTGTAGTAAAGTGTTATTCCTTAGTAGATTTAAAAGGCGTGTGAGTTAACTAATTAAAATAAAATATCAAGGGTACGATAAATGTTAAATGGAATGAGTGATGAAGTAAATGATGGTAATGTAAATAGCTAAAAGCCATAAGAAATTTATGGAATCATTACAACGTATTCATATCAGGTCTTATTTTCTTTAACTAATTCTTTAGGACCATTTGATTCCCCTCTTATTAAATGGGGATTAAACTTGTCGTTTCGTTAAGTCAAACGATTATGCGGTCAGGACTAGGCATCAAACAAACAGCAATGTTCATTATATCTGTCGAGATCTAATACATACAAAACTGATTAAACTTATTATAAACATTATCTTATAAACTTATTAATAATATACTTACGTTTACAACCATATAAACTTTTGGTACATTCTAATATAAATAATATATATTCATGGGCTGTTTGGCAACTTCTGAATGGTTAAGTGCTAAACCAATAAGAGGTCTGAATCATTAAGTGTCGAACCGGTCTAAACCAATTAAGAGCCAGTAGAATGCTTAACCGTTCAGAGGCAAATGTCTGACCAATTCAGATTAGAGGTCTTAACCATTCAGAGTCAGTATAATGCTTAACCATTCAGAGGCAAATGTCTGAACCATTCAGACATCAGCTCGCGAAACAAACAGTCTGAACCATTAAGTGCTGAACCAGTAAGAGGTCTGAACTATTAAGAGGCTCATTAAGAGGTAAACAAACAGCCCCTTAAATATAAACATTAATTTCATCGAAATGTTCTTTCCCGCATGTGTCTTAAATTGAACATTTATGTTAGCAAATTGAACATCTGTCGCTGCTATTAATAAAGGTCTTTGCGACGAAAACAGTAATAGCGGCGACAAGACGAAGAAAACCCTTTAGCGACCGAGCAATAGCGGCGACGCTTTAGCGGACGCATCATTAGCGACGACAACCGTCGCCCCTTTTGCTTCAGTTTCTGTAGTGATATTTTTTTCTTGAACGGCAAGGGCTATATTATTAATTAAACTGAATTTTGTTTCTGGATGAGAATCTAGAAAACATACATATAAGCAAGGAACTGCTCAAAGAGGCGGAATTTTTTAAAAACCAAAATTACATCAAGATAACTAAAGGCAGAATTTTTGCCCTACTATTTACCCATAAGAATCTGAATCTGAGGGCCTTGATGACTTCAAATATCTTGGAAATTAATCATGACTTGTTAAAGTGTCTTTTAATCCCTCCATATGCACCAACATTTTGTATGTCTTATATATTTTCGGTAACAATTATTTGTAAATGAGAGATATTATCAGCCTATTACTAGGGACATCTAGGATTTTCTAGACCGAGCAAGCATTAAATGGTGGGAACTTGCACCATGACATGATCCTTTGTTGTGTTGATTTTGCTTGGTCATAGGAGATCAAGATGTGGTGTACCTACTCCAAAACCGAACATAAAAACACAGATTGTAATTGATTTTAATGTCCCTTTAGATAAACTTCTCGCGTTTCAATTCATTTATGCTTTCCATCAGAAGTAGTTAGCCTTTAAAGGGACCAAGTTCGTCCAATGTAGTTAGATAGGGTAAACGATCCTCGATCAATCTTTGTCCTCGTGGATGTGTTGGAAACCAGGTCTTCTTCAACTTAATCAAACATTGGAATTAACAAGAAAAAAACTCTTTGATTAATATAAAAGTTGAAGGTACATAAACCTAAACATATAACCCCTATTTATAATACTCCCAAACTTGGAGAGCAAATAAACTAAAACTAACATAAAGAAACTATTCTCCTAATTAAAACTCTACTACATACTAATATCCAAATAACAATTTAATCCCTAAACTATTTAACTTTACAAGATTAACCCAATAATCACCCTCTTAATCTTGTAATGTTCCTTCAAGATCTTGAATACCAAGTAAAACCCGAATTTTTTCCACCTTAATCCACGGTCTCTTGTGTTCCGTTTGCATCAACACATTTGTTGCAACGAACACAAAATCGCACCCCCTGTTCTCTAACTCTTTTAGGATATCCACACCCAAGACTTGTCCAAACACACTTGAACCATCAACTACAAACAGGTAAACATCCTCTTTCTTCAACCTTGATCGAGCCCGCTACTTCACCACAATTGAAGTCTGCTATTGATCCGATCTAGCACTGCAACCTAGGTTTTCTCCTTTGATCTAGCCTGCAATCACTGCTCCTTGATCGCTGCGGTCTTGCTGTTGATCACAATCTTGACCACTACAACCTACTGCTGCTGTTTGGTCACAAACCCTCTTGCACATGCAAACCTCCCAAACCAATAAACCACTCAAATAAAACCTCCCAGTTTGATAAACCGCTCTGATACCAATTGTTGGAAACCAGGTCTTCTTCAACTTAATCAAACAATGGAATTAACAAGAAAAAACTCTTTGATTAATATAAAAGTAGAAGGTACATAAATCCTAAACATATAACCCCTATTTATAATACTCCCAAACATGGAGAACAAATAACCTAAAACTAATAAAAGAAATTATTCTCCTAATTAAAACTCTTTACCAAATATATAATTACCCAAATAACAATTTAATCCCTAAACTATTTAACTTTACAAGATTAACCCAATGGGATGAACATAAACTCACCGCCGTCGTCTCTCATCAAAGTTCATAAATCTATAAACCTTTTTTATAAGACCATCCACAATGATAAATCAAGTCCAAGTATTCGGACTGCCTATTATTAAGCATGTTATATCATTCTAAACTCAATTTTTTTCACAACAATAAACCATTTCAATCCAGCCTATTCAATATGTCATATCATTCCAAACCACCACCATTCTAAACTAATTTTTTTTTCCACAATGATAAACCATTTCAAACCTCTACATTACACCCTTTTTTTACACTAAACGTTATAAAAAAAGTTTGTGAGTAGCTAGTCCCCACAATTCCAAACCAAGCTCGTTCGCTTAAGCAGACCAACACCCATCAGACCACCTCCTTTCCGTGCCGGTCCGCTCTGTCAAACCAAACGGTGGACTCTTTCAACAACATTTAAGATATAAAAAATATGGAGTCTTGAATCAAGTAGAAAAAAAAAGGTAATTATCCAATGATTATGTAAAGTGCTGCCTGTCGACCCAAATGATTACGATAGATTACGACACAGCCACACACTATAAAAAGTTCCCAATGGTCGGTTTAAAAAAACACGACCATTATTGGCTGGCCACATCTGGACGGTTCTAATACTGCACCAACTCTCAATCAACGATCCAAATGTCTCCCTTAATTCCACGTGGCAACATCTACACAACTTGGAGGCACCTTGTACGTATGATGGAATATGGGGCCCAATCCCAAACCGGCTACCGGGTCGCAACCGACTATTTTAGTGCCCTAATGTTGCAAGGTACACCTCTGTATATATACTGTCATAAACACAAGTGCAGTGCGAGTTATTAAAGAACACATTACAAATTTAACGTAAAGTTAAAAATAAAAAGTGTACAAAGATGCCAATATCCAGTATTTCCATCGAAACAACGGAGGACACACGGTCACCAGGCGCCCTAAAAGCCGCCCTTGCTGAGTTCATTTCAATGCTCATTTTTGTTTTCGCGGGTGAAGGCGCTGGCATGGCTTTCGGTGAGTCATCGTCCCATTTATTAAAACATTGACATGTGATTAACCACGACTAGCAAGCAACTAGACGGAAAAACAAAGTCATCGTCCTACTTAGGAGATATGAATTAATTATGCATATTAGATATTACATTATCAGTTTTTATGAAATGTAAAATGATTTTTTTTTCAGCCAAGTTGACTGATGGTGGAGCAGCGACACCGGCCGGGCTTATTTCAGCGTCAATATCACATGCTTTTGCACTATTTGTTGCGGTTTCGGTTGGTGCTAACATATCAGGTGGCCATGTGAACCCAGCTGTGACATTCGGGTTGTTTGTTGGTGGCCACATTTCGCTTTTGAGGAGTGTTTTGTATTGGATTGCTCAGTTGCTTGGCTCTGTGGTTGCTTGTGTACTTCTAAAAATTGCAACTGGCGGTCTGGTAAGTTGGTTAACAAAAGATATTCAGCTAGTTTCAGTAGAAACAACTAAAATAACTGATTTATTTGGGTATATATGTGCAGGAAACATCAGCTTTTGCTCTATCATCGGGTGTGGGTGAATGGAATGCAGTGGTGTTCGAGATAGTTATGACTTTTGGACTGGTGTACACCGTGTACGCAACAGCAGTTGATCCGAAGAAGGGTGATTTAGGAACTATTGCCCCAATAGCAATTGGTTTCATAGTGGGTGCAAATATCTTAGCCGGTGGTGCATTTGATGGTGCATCCATGAACCCTGCAGTGTCCTTTGGCCCAGCTGTGGTTAGCTGGACATGGAACAGCCACTGGGTGTACTGGCTCGGCCCGTTTTTGGGTGCGGGTTTAGCTGGACTTGTCTATGAGGTTATCTTTATTGGGTCAAGTACTCATGAACGTCTCCCAACCACAGATTACTAAGAATTAGATTGCAGATGTTGAATTGTATTGATGTTTGTTGGGTGTTTTTGCTTTCAAGTATGGTGAGAAACCTTTTGGCTATGTACTCAATTGAATGTTTTTCTTTGAATCAAGTTGTGAATTTTATTCATTTTGGATTTTTGGGTTATTAATATTAATCTATTAATTATGTTCCTTTACCCAATCTGTTACAAGAGGATTAACATGAACAAGTACATATAGATAGGTTGATGTCAAATGAAATAAATGTAAACCTGAAGGTAGATAGGGGAAAGGGCAGCTACATGTTGCTACAAAAATCCGTAGTGTTAGCGTCAGGATTCAAGCAACAATGTAGTGACAAAGATTGTTCCAATTCGTATTTGATCGTGTTGGTTTTGTTGTTGTGCCATACTCGTCTACCCAAGTCAGAATGGCGGCTTGTAAAAGCATGAAAAATCCATGAGACAGTCCATGGGGCCGAAGCCCCCCGGACACTTCAACACAGTCAAGTCAGTATGCTCACACAATAATATCGATCCATATAAGAACCATAAGCATGATATATGTGATGAGAGATAGATCCGGACAAATGAAGCTTGCTTCCTTTTTATAGAGTGGAAAGGGGCTAACCTTAGTGGGCTGGCCAGAATTGGACTGAGCCAGTGAGCCCTAATCATATCTTCCCATGAATCTGGTCAATCCGCTTTTGTTTCATTCATGTTAGAAAGGAAAGTCAAACCTTGGAGGAAATCGCAGCTCATCAACAGCCGGACATCCTGCGGCAGCTAATCAACAGCCGGACATCCAGCTAATCAACAGCAAATCGCAGCAATGTTTTCCTTTTTTATGCTTCTCTTGTAAACCATTTAAGGTGCCCTGCACTTGTAATCTAAACAACCGAATAACACACAATTATGAATGATTAGCCTTGTTCGGTAATCCACTCTGAAACTCTGATTTTAACATGGTATCAGAGCGGGTTATTTAGCTTGCTCATCATCTACCCAAAACACAACCGAGCCACAACCGAGTCACCATGTCCGAAGACGGTAACTCGAGTAGTGATCTCACCTTACAACTAGCCAACCTTCTAAAAAATTCCCAGTCAAAAAGCCCCAAAATGTCCGATAGTTTACAGATAAATCTGAAACTAAACGGCCAGAATTATCCCCTATGGACCCGAATGATTCGAGTCGCCATAGGCGGAAAATCAAAAACCCTGCTGCAACATTTAACCACAAATCCCCCAGACCAAAATCATGAAACCTATGAACAATGGGAGCAAGATGACCTAATCGTTTTTCATGGTTAATTCAAAATATTGAACCTGTTCTTGCGGGTAACCTCACCGAGTTTCCCACAGCGAAATCGCTGTGGGATGCCTTGGTAGTTACATATAGCAGTGGACGGGACAAGCTCCAAACCTTTAATCTTCATGTGATCCGAATGACATCAAATAGAACAATACTTCTCTCGAAGAATTGTGGATCACCCTCCAAGGCGTATGGGGAGAAATCGACCGCATTGATCCGAATCCGATGACTTGTTCAACGGATATTCAAACATACTCCAGAATCCGAACTGAGCAAAAACTCTTCCAGTTCTTAAATGCCCTTGACCGGAAGTATGACCCTATAAAAAGGGAAATACTCCGGTCGGAACCACTTCCGACTGCAGAAGCCGCATATGCCACTGTTCGCAAGGAGGCCGCTCACCAAAAACTTCTCGGAACACCTCTCAATGACGCACAGGGCATCGCAGCAGGTCTAATAGCCACAGAAATAGAAGGGGCAGGACTTGCATCGAAAGGGCTCCGACGGTTTGACGGAAGAAGAACTGGATCCGTAAGCAGAGATGACAAAACTCATCTCAAATGTGACCATTGTGGTATGACTAAGCATACCAAGGAGCAATGTTTCAGACTCGTCGGATATCCCGATTGGTGGTCTGACAAGAAGGGCACAAAGGCCACTGCTCACGAGAAAGGAAAATCACCCAGCACCGGCAACCGAGAGGTTCCAGGAGATGGAAGCCGGAGTAGGGTGGGTTTCGGCGGAGTGGCCGACGCAATAGGCGAAGGAGACGGTGGGTTAGACACGTAGCTCAGTTGGTAGAGCTGTGTGCACGTATACGAGAGGTCCCGAGTTCGAACCTCACTATGTTCGAACCTCAGTTGGTAGAGCTGTGTGCACGTAGCTCAGTTGGTAGAGCTGTGTCCGAAGTCTTTGAAAAATTCACTATGTTTTACTCCATGATCCAAACCCAATTCCAAAACAAACATCCAAATTTTCCGATCAGATAATGGAGGTGAATTTGTTAATACCTCCTTTAAATTGTTTTTTCAAAACAAGGGAATAATCCACCAAACTACATGTCCAAACACTCCAGAACAAAACGGTGTCGCCGAAAGGAAAAATCGCATTTTGCTGGAGATGACACGAGCCCTCCTAATTGAATCCCAGGTCCCGAAATTTTTTTGGCCTGAAGCCCTTGCTACCGCTACCTATCTTCTCAACCGACTCCCAACAAAAATCCTTAAACTTAACACCCCATTACACACCCTTTCAAAATTTTTCAAACTACCCTCAGTCCTTACTCTTCAACCACGAATCTTCGGATGTACCGCTTTTGTTCACATACCTAAATCAGATCGAACCAAACTTGACCCTTGTGCTGAAAAATGTGTCTTTGTTGGGTATGGAATGAATCAAAAAGGATACAGATGTTATAACCCAAAGACACGTCATATGTTCACCACAACAAACTGTGACTTTCTTGAAACCGAGTATTACTACAATTCCCAACTCAGTGGTCAGGGGAGAAGGAATGTTTAGACACACTAAGTTGGTTGAAACAGAGTCACCAGAGCTCAATTTCAGTGCCACTGAAGGCCCCAATGTTCCTCCTAACCTGGTATCCGAGGTAAGTAATACTCACCCTATTCAGTCTCGTGACACTTTTGGAGTTTCTAATGACTCCGAAGATACCAATACTTCTAACCATGCAACTGCCACAGAACAAGCTGAGAATTTACAGGCAGATGAACAAATACAAGAAGAATCACCATCAAGATATGTGTTACCCCCTAGAACAAACAGAGGGTTCCTCCGAAACGGTATTCTCCTGAAAAAGAGCCAAGAAGGTCTAGTTATCCTATAGCTAATGTAGCTAATGGAAATCTCACTAAGGAAGCCAAAGCGTTTATCTCATCGGTTTATTCTGAAGAAACTCCTACAAACGTGGATCAAGCTTTAAAGTCTAAACATTGGAAGGAAGCAATGAAAACAGAAATGGAAGCTTTAATCAAGAACAATACTTGGGAAAAGTGTACTCTTCCGTTGGGAAAGAAATCCGTGGGGTGTCGTTGGGTCTATACGGTTAAGTATAAACCAGACGGTACAATTGAGAGATATAAAGCCCGACTGGTAGCAAAAGGGTATACCCAGACACATGGGATTGATTACGCTGAAACATTCTCCCCAGTTGCAAAAATGAACACAATTAGGGTTCTCTTTTCGATAGCCGCAAATGAAGGGTGGCCACTCCAACAGTTTGATGTAAAAAATGCATTTCTACACGGGGATCTAGATGAAGAGGTATTTATGGATGCTCCTCTAGGATTCACAAAAGATTTCAAATCCGGAGAAGTTTGCCGTCTGAAGAAATCTCTGTATGGTTTGAAGCAATCTCCCCGGCTTGATTTGGCAGATTTACTGTAGCTATGAAAAAATTTGGATATAAACAAAGTAATGCCGATCATACTTTGTTTCTCAAAAAAAGAGGAAAATTCGTAACCTGCCTAATTATCTATGTAGATGATATGATCATTATAGGGAACGATAAAGAAGAAATGGGAAAACTAAAAGAAAACTTGTTTGCCGAATTTGAAATGAAAGATTTGGGCAGACTGAAGTATTTCCTCGGAATTGAAGTGCTAAGGTCAAAACAAGGAATTTTCATTAGTCAGAAGAAGTATATCTTAGACTTGTTGGCAGAGATTGGAATGATAGATTGCAAACCAGCAGACACTCCTATGAGTGTAAACCAAAAGCTCTATATGGAGGAAGGAGCAAAGTTAGCAAATAAAGAAAGATATCAACGGCTGGTGGGAAAACTAATATACCTCTCACATACTCGCCCAGATATTGCATATGCTGTAGGGGTGGTAAGTCAGTTCATGCACCAACCTCAAGAGTCCCATATGGAAGCAGTTTGGAGAATTATTAGATATCTCAAAGGAACAGTGGGTCATGGAGTCCTGTTTCAATCACATGGACACCTAAATGTTCAAATCTATACTGATGCAGACTGGGCAGGAGATAAGGGAAGTCGGAGGTCAACAGCAGGCTACTTCGCTCTAGTTGGTGGGAATCTTGTCACTTGGAGAAGTAAAAAACAAAAGGTGGTTGCTCTCTCAAGTGCAGAGGCTGAATTTAGAGGTATAGCTCGAGGTCTAACAGAAGCCATGTGGATGCGAAGACTCTTAGCTGAGATTGGCTTTCCTTCAAGAGAAACGAGTAAGATTATGTGTGATAATAAAGCTGCAATTCAGATTTCAGAAAATCCAGTACAACATGATCGAACTAAACACGTAGAAGTCGATAGGAACTTCATCAAAGAAAAATTGGAAGATGGTACAATTGAACTACCGTTTGTTCGATCAAAAGATCAGTTAGCGGACATACTAACAAAGGCTGTCAGTGGGGGAGTCTTAGGCGAATGCTTAGACAAGTTGTGTATTGGAAACCCCACTACTCAACTTGAGGGGGAGTGTTAGAAAGGAAAGTCAGACCTTGGAGGAAATCGCAGCTAATCAACAGCCGGACATCCTGCGGCAGCTAATCAACAGCCGGACATCCAGCTAATCAACAGCAAATCGCAGCAATGTTTTCCTTTTTTATGCTTCTCTTGTAAACCATTTAAGGTGCCCTGCACTTGTAATCTAAACAACCGAATAACACACAATTATGAATGATTAGCCTTGTTCGGTAATCCACTCTGAAACTCTGATTTTAACAATTCACATATAACATGAAGTTAATGAAATATATATAAGTTCACTCCTAACCATCTAAAAGAAAGTTTGGTCAAGTGGCCCATTGCCCCTAATGAAATTTTGATCTAGGTGTTTTAAGAAAACCCCAAAAAAGGAGTCCTTAACAGAGATTAAAGTGCTTGACTATAAACGCTAGCATAAATCAGAAAGTTTACCTTAATGCAACATCAAACAACAAATTTAATAGTTGTTTTACTATTTATTCTAAGGGGGTTTATGTGTTAGTAGGTTTATATTAGGGTTACCTATTCATCATGTTTGTTTACTTAAACAGGAGGCTTGTGGTCGGTTTCTAGCGTGGCTTTGCTATTCTTGGTTTATTAATAAAAGTGTCATGGTGAGTTTCCACAAATCAGCGTATCAATCTTCTTTAATGACCCATCGTTGTTTATATGTGTAAATCTAGGCCAATAATTGGTATAAGAGCTTGGCATAGCTCATACCGTGAAGAACGAAGCTAGTAGAGAAGCTGAGCATGTGAGATAATCAAGAACGAAGACTTGATCGCATGAAACGATCAAGATCAAGGTTGGAAAGTCAATGGTGTAAAACGATAAGAGCATAGGTGAAGCTCGTCATCAAAGAACAAAAGACCCCCACCATTCCAGTGGTCAAGATCAGAAATTTTCGGTAATTGAAAAGAAACCAAAGAACAAAATATCAGGTTCCGAATCTGTGAAGTGTGTACCATGGTGTTAATTTGGGTGACATACGTAGGCGAGATTTTGCAGTAGCAATAGATCAGCAGGAAACAACAATCAACCGAGAATTAGTTTTTTTTTCTGCTCTCTATTTGCGTGACAAAGTAGCCAACAAAATCAAACAAGATTCGGATCTGTGAAGGATCAAGAAGTTGTGAAGCGGATCGCGAAACGTGATCAAGAAAGGGGTTGGGAAGGTTGTGTGAAGCATTCATGTTAGTTATGTGATAGAGATTCGTTGAATGGATCAAGCTCCAAAGATAAATAACCCTTAGAGGGGGTCAAGCTCCAAAAACAAAGGTAAAGAACAACACTAGTTTTTGCAACAATTTTCTCTTCTTAATATTCAATGCAAAATGGATTACAATTTATAAGCAAATATCACTGCTACGAACTTGTTCCTTAATTAATGCAAGTAATGGAGAAATGCAATGAGTGGTCCTAGATACATGCATGCATCGTGGGAAATGAAAACAATACAACTAATTTGAAATAGTCTTGCTCTTCAACCAACTAGAAGACGTACTCCACTTTTGGCCTTTTGACCGGGTCGGGTTTGCGGGTTAGTGTCAGCTAGGTTTTGGATCGTATCATTACCCCCACCCTAAAAAACGTCCTTGTCCTCAAGGACATAATACCCATCCATGGTGGCCGCCATTCATGTCTTCCAGTAGCATTCGGCTTCGTTGTAACGTAACGGCTCGATAGGTGCCATGGAGGTCGCCAATCTCTTCGTACGGTGGCATTCGGTTCTATGTTGTTCAATGGCGAGACTCGGGTTTTGCGGATGCCATGTTGGGTAGGTGACCGTGCAGTTTTGGGGGCTGGTTTAGGGTGTCGATGGGTTCCGTTTGAGGTTTGTATTGGTGCTGATTTCGCGGTTGGTTTGGGCGACGTTTGTGGTGCAGGCGAGGTGGTAGAATAGGATCTTTTGGGTGCGGTTTTAGGGGCTACTTGTTGGTGTCTACGGCTGCGTTTTTTGGATGCGGTTGAGGATATTTGATGTAAGAAAGGCTTCGGAGCAAATGGCTTGGGCGGCAGTCGAGGAGGTGGTAGTGGTTGACGAGCGGCGAGTGGAGTGGTGGAGGTAGATCGTGTCTAGCGCAAAACTCGACGAGGCCTTGTTGGATTTCTCGATAGTAGCCCACATTTCGTCGAGCAACAACGTGATTTTTGAGGTCATGATGGAGGTGAATTCGGTAATGAAAGCACCGAATGATAGAGATCTGTTGAGTGGATCAAGCTCCAAAGATAGATAACCCTTAGAGGGGGTCAAGCTCCAAGAACAAAGATAAAGAACAAAACTAGTTTTTGCAACAATTTTCTCTTCTTAATATTCAATGCAAAATGGATTACAATTTATAAGCAAATATCACTGCTACGAACTTGTTCCTAAATTAATGCAAGTAATGGAGAAATGCAATGAGTGGTCCTAGTTACATGCATGCATCATGGGAAATGAAAACAATACAACTAATTTGAAATAGTCTTGCTCTTCAAGCAACTAGAAGACGTGCTCCACTTTTGGCCTTTTGACCAGGTCGGGTTTGCGGGTTGGGTCAGCTAGGTTTTGGATCGTATCATTATGGAATTGAGTTAGAGAAGAAATTGTGAACGGTTAATCTTTGCGTAGTTTATGAATAGAGATAGGATCTTGTAATTTATTCATCGGTTTTAATTAACAAAAAGAGTTACAGAGTCCCTCTACATATTGTTCATCTGATCATTATTTTATGGGCGGCTCGATACCTCCAACAAGTGGTATCAGAGCGCAGGGTTTTGCAGATCGGCAATCATTGGGTTTAGGGTGAATAACCAAACAAAGCAGGTTTCATAAACTAGTCTGGGGCGAATAACCAGATTAGTCGTGGAAGGCGAAAGGTGATCTTTATCTTCTGCGGGTGGTGCACTGCAACAAAAGTTCTAGAATCATAGGTGATGCAGGTGGTGCACCGCAACAGATTGTAGTCCATCAAAGGGAGGCAAGCTCGGCATCGTAACTTGTCTGAAGTTAACGAGTTCTAATTAAAACACTTAGACCGTCATGATGCAAACGAATCTTGACGCTTAAGGTTTGTGGGAGGCTGTAGATGATCGCAAGAACAAGATGGCAAGGGCAATTATATATCAAGTGTTACCAGAGAATGTCTTGATGAAAGTTGCAACAACACGTAATACTAGAGACATATGGGAAGCACTACGAGTCAAATTTCTTGGTGCGGATTGAGCGCAACAAGCTCGCCTACAAACGCTGGATCGCGAATTTAAACAACTAAAGATGGAAGAAAAGGATACAATTGAAGATTTCACAGGTAAGGTGGCTGAGTTTATAAGAAAGTTTAATGCCTTGGGAACAAATTTAGAAAACAAAGTTGTAGTAAAGAAGTTGTTGAATAACATGCCATCACGGTTTATCTCAACCGTTGCTACCATCGAACAATTTGCGGACTTAAGTGACATGACCATCGTAGATTGCGTTGGTAGATTGAAAGTGTTCAAGGAACGTATCAAAGGTCATGAAGTTGTCTATAAAAGAAACGGAAAATTGTTGTTTTCTCGAACCGAATCGCAGAACATAAATAGAAAAAAAGAACAAAACAAACGAGGTTATGGCGGTAATGGTTGGGGTTAGGACCAACGCGGAAGAGGCGTGGCCGAGGAACGAGTTTCGGTAGAGGGCAAACCAAGAAAACAATGATAATCGGAACAGAAACCAAGTGCGTGAAAATCAATCTCAGGAAAACAATAACAACATAAGAGGAAGAGATAAGAGGAATGTTCGTTATTATAATTGTAGTGAAAATGACCATTATGCTTGGGAGTGCACTAAACAACGAGAAGGTGAAGTAAACTTGAACCAAGCATGAGAGAAAGGTCCCGAATTAATGATGGCATCGATTGAAATTTGAAGAACATAAAATTTTTGAACGAAATGAAGTGATGTATTGCAAAATACATCTATTTATCGTGTATAATTTGTACAGTTTCAAGTCTATTTGCGTCGTTTTTGGGTATAATGTGTATATAAATAATTAGTTTATGTTTTCAAGGCCTCGGGTGCTAAAGATTGCTGAAAAGGGTGAAAAACGAATCACATATGGAGAAAACCGAGCACCAGAATGCGTACGAGGGATCGAGAGCGAACTGGCACATATTCGAGAAAAATCACCTGGTCGCGTCGAGGAAAAAAGGGCTCCCCGCGTGACGCGAGGAGGGTTATTTGATCTTTATTGACTTATTGGTTCCCGCATCACGCGGCTATGAAAACTATTGCCCTCGCGCGACGCGAGGAGCCTGATTTCACAAAATGTTACGAGCTTGAAAGTGTTTGAGTATAAAAACAATTTTGTTCTTCATAATGAGACAAAACAACAACCCTAGACGAATTTGGGACTTCTTGGACGAAAATGGAAGAACTTTCGGAGCAATTTCGAGCAAGACAAAGCATCGGTTGAAGGTTCGAAGGCTTAGGATCGTGTTGGCTCGTGGTTTTACTATCCGGGTTTACTAGTTCTCTTTATTCAATCTTAATCATCATTTGCTACTTTATTACGAATCTTGTTCTTGAATTCTTAAAGATGTTAGGCTAAAACTTCATGAACTACCTAGGTTAAGATGAACATATGTTAAAGTTTTCATTTTTATCCGGATTATGAACTTGTTGTGGATTTTTATACAAAAGTAAAAACTTGGTTTGATTCGATGTGTATACATGCTTTTACTTGTTTGATTAATGTTTATTGCTTCACATGTTCCAGTTGAATGTCTTTCATATAATAGGTTCATGATAGATCATAAACCGTGTGTTTTTTATTTTATGGTTAATTGGCCAATACAGCAAAGAAGCGATATCCATGAATCGAGTAGGTGTTCTAATAATCTTAAAATCCGTGAGGTGCAATATTATCGATATTTATAGATTGATAAATTGCTAGGTTTAGGCGCTTTGTGAGAAGTCCGACTTAGTTGCCTTTCAAATTCTTGTTTATCGAGTCGAATCAGGTTTCCAAGTTATCCCTGAATTTCGCTCTATGAGGTAGATTGTTGACTTAAGGGTACTTTATTAGAATAGTTAGAGATCCTTTGAGGGAGTCTAGTTAAACCGGTGAATTAATAGCCTATTAGAGTTCCATAGGTGTCTTCTCAAGAAGGATCGAGGGTCTTGCTCGGTTTCCTGATAGGTTTAGTATTTTATGATCCCGGTTCCATAATAGTTCAAGTCTAATAGAAAACTAAACAATAATGTATAGATCATCCGAGTGAAATCCAAATTCCCTGTTTGTGTCTTAGTTTGGTTAATTAGTTAGTTGTTATTTAATTGCAACTTTAGGTTATTAGAACCCCCCCCCCCCCCCTCAAAATATTAAAATAGTTTAGTCGTGTCAGTTAATAAGTTTAGTGAGTCTAGTTAACGTAATTAAAATAGTCTCGTGCGTTTGATTTCCGGACTTACTTAGCTATACTAGGGTCGATAGGAACACTTGCGGTTAGTAGTTTAGTCTAGTTTTAGAGAGTCTAGAGTTTAACTTAGTGTCTAGATTAGGGTAATTTAGTTAATAATTATTAAACTACATTTAGCACATCAAGAAGGTTCATCTAAATTGTACGCAAGCGATAATCATAACGACTTTGTTTGGTACCCAGATAAGATATGGTGCCTCTAACCATATGACTGGGGTGAAGTCTCACTTTACCGAAATCAATAAAAACGTAACCGATTAGGTTCGTTTTGGCGACGGGTCAACAGTTGCAATCAAAGGAAAAGGTTTGGTGGCGTTCGTGTGCAAAAACGGGGAACATCTAGTCATAAATGATGTCTACTATATTCTGGATTTGGCAAGCAACATTTAAGCCTAGGACAAATGACTGAAGACGGATGCAAAGTTTGGATTGGTCTAAACACAAAGAAGTCATGGGTATTGGTGAAGGACCTCAGTGGGTCGAGTTCCATGTGCAACTTGAGACCATCCAGAACGGGTAGTTTCCCAGCCGGTACCTTAGTCACCAGCAAGTCAGGTTGAAATTAATGTTGAAAATGATCGAAGAAATTGAAATGCAAATCTCGGATTCTAGACATTAACATGCGAAAAAAACAATCAAAGAGTTTTCTGGGCACGGTTTTTTCTTAGCGAGATTACAAAGATTGTGGATTTGTAGGGTCGAAGTTTCTTTATAAAAATAAGCAAAATGTCCTTCATTCTAATTAGTTTTATCTACAATTCTTAATTCATGGGGTGTCATCAATATCCCCTAGTTTATGGATGCCAGATTTATTCTTACCATTCTTTACATTCAACACTATAATTTGTGCCCGATCTCATCTCACCTTATAGTTTTATATCTACAATTCACATGGAGGGGAATAGCTGTCTGACACTTCCTCATTGGTCCAGCCAAACAACGATTTTGCCTCATTTAAATTTACAGTTTTTCCATTGATTTACAGGGCAAAAACTAGTATATAAACAAATTACAAAATGGGATCCAAGAAAGCCCTTACTTTAGTAGCACGCCCATTGGGCCGATCCTACTTTACTTTGAAGTTGTGAAACTGTGCAAGTATCTGTCAAGGGACTGCTAATCTTTGAGACACTTGGAGTTGAATTGGTGCTAGGATGAGTTGTGATTGTAGCTGCTTCTTTGATATCTTAAGACCCAATTATTAAGTCACTGAGCTTAGTTTTACTGGGTGACATGACATTTCAAAAACTTCATTTCAGTGATTAGTATTGATCAGTAGTAGATGTTTCCTACCCTTTATGCATCCGACAAATAAAAATGCGTGACTATTAATCACACCAATAATTGGATTTTTTTTGTCGGCAGAAAGTTCTAGCTAGTACTAGTAATTATAATGAAGAGGATCAGCAAACATGTAACTTATTAAGCTTGAGAAAATACAAACTAAAATGTACTGTTGCATCCTCAACGCAGTTTCTGCTTCTCAATGTGCTGATGCAATAGCTTCCAGGTTCGTTTCCAGTGTGGTTCATTGGAATCCAGACATCCAGTCTTCTTCGGTTCTTGTAGTTGCACTATTTTGGCCTATGGTAAACTCCGGGCTGGGCCAGGCCTAACTCCATCCTGTACCCACCCCACCCCTACCTAAATAAATAAAACATAAAACAATGCGATACCCGTATGTATATGTATAAGGCAAAAACATTCAATGGTTTATCATATACGGGTTAAGTTATTTTAAAGGCCTCTAAATGTAAGAAATGTACAAAACACAATGGATCGCACAAGATGACACAATGTCGAGCAAAATATAACACAATTTCGATGAAAAAAGACAAATGAGTCGCAAAAATACGCAAATATAACACAATGTCGATGAAAATGACGCAAATATAGAAAAGACACAATGATAAATCATCATCATCATACTCAGTAAATCCCAACACTAAGGTAGGGTTTGAGGAGGGTAAGATGTAGACAGCCTTACCTCTACCCGTAGGAATAAAGAGACTGCTTTCAGTGAGACCCCTGGCTGATAGTAGTTTTGCATCAAGCTTTGAACATAAGACACATAACACTCAACAATTGGGACAAAAGCCGATTAGTGTGCTTGTACCCCGTTGTCTTTCAGGTATCAACGCCACCACATGATGCATGATTAACCGTCCCTCTCTTTTTAACATTATTTTCACGAAATTAGTAAAATAACGTTAAATAAAAGATACAATGATAATAAACAAAAATTCTAAAATCTACAACCTATAAATCCAAAAGCGAAACTTGAAATCTCACATCGTAGAGTTCGATAACACGGTTTCAATGCGCTTGAATGAGCTCAATCAGAGTTCGTTTAATACCCTTTGTACAAGTTATTGTTTTTAAGAGCATTTGTATTTGATACTAAACCTATCATATACATGATCTTTTATATTTAAATCAAAGTCTTGAGTTTTGGTATGTTGGAGGATGTTTATGTTTAATGACATTCAAAATCACCACATCTTCGATTAATATCCGTTATACGGTACCAAAACGCACCAGGAGATGCTATAAACGGATGGGTTGGTAGTTTTAACGAAGGTATGTCATTGTCTTTTCAGGTCATCAAGCGGTACAACTTTACATTTAAACTTACTTGTTCTTTTTATATAAAAGCATGCAAGTTGAAATTATTTATCTATATATATTAACAATAGCAGTACATTACTAGCTTTTTTGAATAAACAGTGTGAAGGCTTTTTCCATAATGTTCATTACATATCACAAAAAAGTAAACAGTTTTAAATAGTATTCTCAACACCCCTAAAAACATAGTGGACTCTTCTATTGATATTTTATTGACTTAATAAAACAACAACAAAATAATAATGATGATGAAACTCATTGTACATAGAATTACAGATTACTACCGACATGTTAATCACCTCTAATTTAATTGGTAATTTTTGTGTTTTCCAGATGATGATAAGTTTCAACACTTATTATCAGTAAGATGATGTGCGTGTTTATTCTTCTTTTTTTTTTTTTGCAAAAGAGTAAGGTGATGTAGGAACTTCAAAAGTAGAAGGCACCATGAATGCTTGTAAATCTGTATGCACAAAGATGTCTTGTCACCTTTTTTTTCTTTTGGGGGTTGTGGTTACTTTTGTGGAGAATAAACAAAAGTTTCAAGCATGTTTTGTCATTTAAACTCATCTTTGGACGGAAAAGGTAAAAGGCACGACATATATATCAATTGAAACCATCCATAAAGATAAAATCGTTGCTTTGTTATTTTACTTAAACACAGCCTGATAGAGATCTAAAATTAATAAACCGTTAGTTATTTTAGCGCCTTCTACCTATTTGTATATAAATTAAGATTTACTTGATGATCAAATGAAAAATCATAATCAAACAAGTTTTAAAGTGTGAAGTGCACACTTACTTAGAAATGTTATGATTTTAAATTCTTAAGACACCTCGAGAGTTCAAGGCCAGCGAAGCCCACGGAACAAGGAGTTATGAGGCAGCACCTTAATAATGAAAGAAGGTTAGTGATGAAAATGGTCTTTGGCACCTGTTTTGTTCATCCACATCAAATTTGTATAGTAGCATTAAGTTTGTGCAGCAGTAACAAACTTGAACATTAAGAACAACTAAAGCATCAATAGTGAAATAGAAGTCGGTATAACTCTTCACAACTGATGTATTATCTGTTAGTAAGGTAACTACAAATTGACAGTTATAACTGCCAATTATCATGACGTTTCATGAAGGATTGCGATCATTTATTGCACCATATCTAGAAATGGATTTCGGGTACGGAATTCTTAACGGATTTCACACTTGTTTTTAATATCTCTTAGAATTATCTAACTTAATATATGTAAGTACCAACAAAATAATTTAATTTGAAAATGTTTACGTGATTTTTTTAGAAATAACCAAGTTATCACGAATTACAAAATAAACATAAACTATTTTATAAATATCAGTCATTTGAACTATGTTTTAAGATACATGGATGCTGCATGCAAACATTTATATATGAGAAGGATCTTTTAAGAAGACTTTTTAATGAGAGAAAAAAGAAGTAATCTTCACCCTACATGAATAAGATCAACAGTTAAAAATAATAGTGGAAATTTTGTATTTCATGTAACCATTTAAACTTTATTTTCAATATCAAAAGGGCATTTAGGAGATTTTAATGTAACTATTTATTAATTATTGTGTAATTATTTGATGCAATTGGAGATCGGGAGACGGGAGGAGACGAGAGGAGAAGTGGAGGAGTGACTATAGCTTAGGCTGGGAAACTCACAAAAGGAAAGACGACGAAGAAAAAGGAGGCAACGACAAGAAAAGTATGGAGGTCCAAGATCATGAGAACAAACGTCTTTGTCTCAAACATGTCGGATGTGACATACGAAGAAGACCATAAGTTGGTCTTTAAGGAATATGGGAAGATTCATTATGTGTATGTTTCAAGAAGAAAAGATTCCAAAGCGAACTTGTTAGGGTTTGTCAAATTCCTGGACTTTCGGAATAAAGAGGAGCTGATCAACAACAAGGGTACAGTGGTCATCAGAGGGGCTAAGATAAGGCTAAATTTGGCTAAGTGTGATAAATGGAACCAAGACATGGTGAAGGAGGATATCAAGAAACCCAATGGCCACGGGAGACCTTCTGTATATGGATACCGAGGCAATGGGCTAACATCGGACATTCCCTTTAAAACTCAAAAGGCTGGGGGAGGCTCCTTCAGGGATGTCCTTGCGAACTCCAAGAACAAAGATAAATTCAAAACGAAAAATTTAGCACCGGGGAACTCCAACGAAGGGAAGCTCGGAAGAATAAGGTGGTGGTGGGGAGGCCAGATACATTCAGACCTTTACTAATGCACTGAAAGTTTTTGAAGAGATGGGGATTAGTGGTATTTCTTTCAAATACATATGCGGCTTGACTATTCTCATCAACTTCAATACTATAGAAGATGCCATTGACATTATGGAAAATAAGGAGGATTGGAAAGATTCCTTTAGGTCTTAGGAGCCCTAGGGTGAAGATTTCGTTTAGGTGGATAGGCTTGCCTGGATCCTAATAAGAGACATCCATCCATAACTATGGTGTGGGGAAACCTTTGACTTAGTCGGCAACAGTTTGGGGTAGGTGGTGGTTCCATCGAACGAGACCGTTATGGATGCGAATGTCATTTTTGACCGGATTGGCATCATAACAAAAGAATCAAGAATGTTCAATGAGGAAATTGTCCTTAGATGGAAAGCGAAGGCGTACATCGTTTGGATGGAAGAGGACCCCACTCCATGAACACTTGCATTTTTGTTATAGGAGTCTCAGATTTAAACGGAAGTTACCAACCAGAGTAAGGAACAAACCGGAGCACCAAAAGGGGTTAAACTCGAATCGAAAGAAGATATCGAACGGGTGGGGATGGAACAGATGCGATGACTTGGGAGCTGGCCTAGATCCCAATAGTTGTTGCGGCTGTTGTGAAGCCGCCTCTCATGGGGTCCAAGGTTGTTAAGGATAAATTTATGTCAAAAAGTGAGGCGGTGGGGCCATAGAATATTTTTTTTGAATGGGCCAACTTGTAATGGGTTAACTCAATGGACTAAGCCCATTTCCTAGTAGAAAGACCAAAAAGATATAGTTTTGTGCTTACTAATACTTCCAACAAGGAAAACAGATATGTTGGGTCTACGTTGGACCTATACACTCCCACATACTCATTCTCATTGTCAGTGACACTCGATAAAAACAGTAAAAGGAAAGACGCTAGTAGGGGTAAAAAGAAAACTTCAAACTTGATGAAACAAAACATCGAGGGGAGGGGTTTCCAGCTTTACCAACCAAACCTTCCTTTTTTGGATCAATGAACACAGCCATGGACATAGGTGAGGCTATCGGTTTAGAGACTGAAGAAGGGAACACCAGAATCAATTGGGAAACTTCATAAACAATTTCGGTGGCGAAGAAGGTGGGTGAGGAATTACGAATTTTCAATGATGAGGTTAGGTTGGTTGCAGGTCGAGTGTCTAACTTGATTCGCCCAATGAATTTTATGAGCATTAACATAAGGGGTATGAGGATGTGAATAAAGAAGAATTGATTAAGAACCTGAAGTGGAAGAACAAAATCAACTTTCTAGGTTTTTAGGATTCGCAGTGTAAGGAGCATCCAATATCGATTTTGAACAGTATTGGGGCAGCCCTAACTATTTCTTCGAATCTATTAATGCTACTAGAAAGTCTAAGGGTTAATTAGTATACGGGAGCTAGGTCTATTCTGTCTCAAAAATGTGGTTAAAAATCATTGTTTCCTTTTGGTCACTTGTAAAACTTTAGGGCATGGAGCTGATTTGCACATGTTGAATGTGTACATTCCACAAGGTAATGTGCCTAAGAGAGCTTTATGGGATGAGATTAGTCATTTGACCCGAATCAACAAGGGCATTTGGGTTTGTTTCGGCAACTTCAACGCTGGTCCGATTTAAAAAGGAAGGCATATTCAGGGTTCAATCACACCAGTGCAGAAGATTTCAACAAATTCATTTGCTCTACTAGTGTTTCTGAATATGTTTGAGAGGTAGCCAATTTTATTTATGCAAATGGAATGGTAATAAAGTTAAGTTAAGCAAGATTGACCCTTTCTTAGTTAATCACAACTTTATCGACCCATGGGGGGATGCTTTTTGTTTGGCATTACCAAAATTTCTATGAGACCATTTTTCGGAGTTGCTAACCATGGATCCGATGGACTTTGGCCGATTCCCTTTAGGTATTTAACTCATGGATGGATATAAATGACTTTGAAGAAGTTGTGGTTAAAGCGATGCATTTCAAAAACACCATAAAAATGAATTAAAGATCACAAAAGCAAGAAGGAAAATGGGGTCCGTTGTTACATGAGCAAGACAAACTAGAATCAGAAATAAAAATTAGAGAGCAGGAAGAGGAAGAGTGGTGGATTTATTCAGAAGCTTTACGCTGGGTTTTTGGAGTCGGAAGCACACAAGTCTCAAGATCTCAAATAGATAGCGATAACTAAATGGGCCTCCTTCGGTGATGACAAGGCCTCTTTCTTCCATGGTGTCATAAAAAGAACGAGGCGAGAAGCAGAATTCATGGAATGGAAATCGATGGGAGATGGTGTAACAAACCTTAGCTAAGAAAAACATGAAGGAACGAAGCTATCGTGTTTCAACATCAAGCAATTTTCAAATGTGGAAGCGGCTTTGTTAATTCACCCATTTATGAGAGATGATATCAAAGAGAATTATGGTGACGACCGTGCCTCAGGAACCGGCGTATTTTACTATCCGATCCACTAAAAAAATTTGGAACCTTATTGGGGAAGACTTTATCAATGTGCTCCAACATATCTATGATTCAGAATTGATTTGTCATGGTTGTACAATGTCCTTTATCGCATTAATCCCGAACGCTAAGAACCCGTTGGGGTTTAACCAGTGGAGAAGCTTGACGTTTTCGACAAGAGGGGGGGTCGAAAACGAATATACCCAAAAATTTCTATAGAACCAAGGGGTCGAAAACGTATATAACCCAAAATTTTCTATACGAAAACTACAAATGTAACACTACTGAGCGAAAAAATCGGGGAGTCGGGCCCCCGGCCCCCAACTAAGCTGTGCCCCTGGGTTTAACGACTTTAGGCCTATTAACTTGCTTGGGTGCATTGGTAAGGTTATTTCAAAGGTGCTCGTGGGTAGACTAAAAAAGATATTGAACTTGGTGACCTCATCCAACCAATCAGTTTTTGTTAAAATTTGCAACATTATTGTCGAACCTTTTATAATTAATGAATTCATAGCTTGGATAAAAAGTAAGAAGTCGAAGATGATGATGTTTAAAAATTATTTTGAAAAGACCTTTGCCCACATTGGATTTTTTTTAAATATGGTGAGAGAACAAATGAACTTCCAAGCAAAGGCCTAGGTGGGTTCACGCTATTCTTTCCTCATCAAGATCCTCCATTTTGGTGAGCGGGTCATCCTCCTTCGAGTTCCAATTCCAGCAGGGAGTTAGACAAGGAGACCCTTATCTCCGTTTTTGTTCTTGATTGGGATGGAGCTTCCAGTTGTATTATGGATAAGGCGGTTTCTTAAGGTATTCTTAAAGGCATAAGGCTTCCTACAAAGGTCCGTTACTCACCCATTTACTATTCGCCGATGATTCTTTGTTGGTTGGTGAGTGGCGTCTGGAGAATGTTACGAATATGGCGTGACTTCTAAGGGTGTTCCACTTGGTTTCGGGTTTCCAAATCAATTATAGAAAGTCAAAGTGTCAGGATTAGACTGGACGAGGTGGTGGGATAGGCAAATGTCATCA
>CAMTDV010000030.1:4244708-4428277 GCA_947069175.1 Scalesia atractyloides
TTGCAAAAATTGCAGACTTGGTCCTAGTGGTTTACTAATTACACGCGTGGTACCAAAACTTGTCAAAAGTGAACTCGCTTGGTCCCCACCCCAACATCAGTTAAATATCTCTGTTAAAACACCCCATGTGCGGCACATGAGCGTAATTTGGTCCTTTCGTTCCAGCCTATTATAAAAAGAGTTAAATACCACCCCATCCGCTTCTTCTTCCCCAAACCACCACCACCATCTCATCTCCTCCACCAAATAACCACCACTAAACTCCCACTCACCACCGCCATTTACTGCCGGAAAAACGAGCCCACGTGCCGCACATGGGGTGTGGTGGTGGGCTCGTTTTTCCGGCAGTAAATGGCGGTGGTGAGTGGGAGTTCAGTGGTGGGTGGTGGGTATTTAGTGGAGGAGATGAGACGGTGGTGGTGGTTTGGGGAAGAAGAAGGGGATGGGGTGGTATTTAACTCTTTTTATAATAGGCTGGAATGAAAGGACCAAATTACCCTCATGTGCCAGGCACATGGGTGTTTAACAGAGATATTTAACTGATGTTAGGGCTGGGGACCAAGCGAGTTCATTTTTGACAAGTTTTGGTACCACGCGTGTAATTAGTAAACTACTAGGACTAAGTCTGCAATTTTTACAAACCACATGGACCAACCAAGCATTTAACTCAAAGATTAATTACTCTCTATTTAATTAACTAATCAAAAATATTTTATCCTATACGTATCGAAACAAACATTAGTCATCTATCATCTCTTTAGAAAATTTGTTGAAATTAATCCTACACATATAAAAATTATCATGTGTCGAACTTATCCTACAAATATTGATAGTTGTTATATACATATCGAAACAAACTTTAATCACCTATCATTACTTTAGAAAATAATTATACCCTACAATGAACTTTCTAATTTATTTAGCTAAGTTATACGATATCAATAAATTAATCAATTTATTGAAACTAACTTTATAACATTAATATTAAATACAACAGTTAAAAATAGTTTTTTTCTTCTCGTTCGAGCTTTCAATATATATTTAGAACTTAGATTGTTTGTAATGACATGTAAGTTAAACAAATTGCTGATCTAACTTTAAACTTGGTTATATGTATGTTTCTCGTCACCATGTATATAAATAGCATTAAATTAAATGTAAGTTAAACAATTGCTGATCTTAACTTTAAACTTGTTTATGTATGTTTCTCGTCATCATGTTTATAAATAGCATTAAATTATAGAGAATCATGCCGTGTAGACTTATATTAATAAACACTATACACAAACTCCTACTAATCATTCCACTACACTCCTAGATAACAAGCCAAAAGCTCGATCAGTGCAATGTGCTTAAAAGTGGATCATACACACCAATCCATATGTCCTTTGAGTTTAAATATTTTTGGAATATGCTTTTATCCATAATAGGGCTTATAAGAACTCAAAAAATATTGTATAACAGCCGTTCATGTGACTTTATCAATATTGATTTTATTATATGTCATGAGTCTACTAGAAGATTTTGCTCATTGCTTGAACCCTAAAAAGTAAAACCTAATACACTAAGACTTTTCTACAATAAAAAAATAGCTTGGAAAATTGTATACAGGGGCAAAATCAAAAACTTTTTAGTCGAGATGTCATTATAACATTAAATTCCTATCAGTTGGTCAGATGAAGGTGAAAATAAGTGTTGTAGCCTCAACGTTACCTAGGCAAGAGTGGTGGCACTCACACTTTTTTAAAATACACTAGTGCATTTTACGATTTGATGATGTAAACAATAGTCATAATTTGTTCACTTATTTCACAAATACACTAGTGTTAACTCTAGAACCCCACCCTATATATATCCACCAAATTTTGATGGACCGGGAGTTAACAGACCCTCTTAGGCCCCTCCTTTAATTCCGTCTTTATAGAAGATTGTTTAGATGTTGTAAATTCAATGAAATGTAAATCAATAAGAAATGTAAATATAATAAAACCAATATGAAACCGAAGAAGGGTTGTGCATGACCAGCCAAGTAGTATAAAAAAGTATTGAGATTAACATAATCTTTTTATTATATAAGAAGTTATATCAAACTTTTTGTGACAAAACACACACACCTTGAGCAAATTTTATTTCATGTTCCATCATTTTAGCTTTAAGAGAAAGATTTGACCTTGATCTAATACCCAAAAGGTCGATTATTAAGAATACGAACACGAAATCAATTAATCAAATAACACAACTAGTCAACTAGTTCTGAACTAAAGTGTTGGCTTGTTAGATGAAAATTGTTTTCAGCAAACTCTTCTTGGCCGTCCATCGTCCATGAAGTGCTCAAACAGCTGTCCCATGTTAATGAAGGTGCTATTTCACTATAAGGGTCAAAAAAAGGCTTTATGTTATCATCTTCTAATAACTCTAGATCATCCATATATCATCCATCCAATAATACCCTTCTTGTAGCTGCCCCTCACTTAAATCACTAACCGTAGTAGTACCACTCTTGAAATTGTTATTGTTTTTGGTTATCTTTTGATCAACTCCGCCAGTGTCGTAAAAGCTTCATTCTTTCGTCTCGATCATCGGCATGGAAGCGACGGTAGTACATCTTGATGATGAGGAAGAGCACTGCGAGAGAGATGAAGACGAAGATGGAGATGCTGATGTTGTCGACCTTTTCTTTTCTTGAGCTAGTTTCCTCATATGAGTTCTCCAATAGTTCTTGATCTCATTATCTGTTCGTCCTGGTAATTTGCGTGCAATCTTAGACCACCTGAAAGAATTATAACATTAGAGTTGAACCAAAAAAAATTCACACTTAATTAATTAGTGAATTTGCTATAGAATAGCTATTGGTTTCAATAGTTTTAGTTTTGAAAATATACTCTAGTTATCATGTATCGAATAGAATCAACTTAAGCTTTTGAGTGTAACAAACTTATGGATAACTTTATAAGGTGATGATGATATAAGAGGAAAATTAAAATTAAAACAAATGTAATAAAGAAAAACATTAATTTTGTAAATGATTTGTTGAAAATAATTTTTCTTTTTCACAGGGAGAAAAGCATTAAGTGACATTAAAGGGGGCATAGTTTTTTTTTTTAATTGTTACTTTAAACAAGTACAATTCTATCAAAAATGTTCATTTTATAATCCAATCAATAAACAATTTTACACAATTATGGTTTTGAGATTTGAGAAGATTTAAATTCACAATGTATAAGTATAATACATGTTTGTGTAAAACAATGGCATATATCTATAATCATAATTCAAACCTGTTGCCAAATTTAGAATGAAGTTCAACAACAAGTCGCTCTTCATGGGGAGATGGCTTCCCTCTTTTCAGACCAGGATTTAGATAATTAACCCATCTCAGCCTGCAACTTTTTCCAGTTCTTTTCAAACCTGTAAATGAAAAAATCCAACAAAAAAGAAAAATAATCCCAAAAATGTATTTTGGGGGTTTACACAAGTAAAAAAGTTAATATGTGATTAAAATTTTAACAGGTTGATATATTTTCCTTTCAGAAAAAAAGCCTAAGGATCTATAGTTTTCGTTTTTTTTTACTCCCGCCACCTTCAAACCTGAAACTTTGGCAATGAAGTCCCAACGGCGGTCTCCGAACATGTGAACATAAAATACCAACTGGAAATCTTCGTGTTGTGTCAATGGACCTTTTCGTGTTGTTTCATCTTCTTGCCCCATTCTCTCTCTCTCTCTCTCTAGATGTTCAAGCTCTTGCAAGTTTGTTAGAAATTAGCTTTGGTGGAGGTTATTTATAGTGACGTTTCCAATTCTTTTTGGGTGGAATGTGGAATTTTATGACAATGTTAACTTTCTAGGGCATATTCATCAGAAATGGAGTGATATATATATTTACAAGTAGATCTTGAGTTATATAATCCATAATAAAATAGTTAAAACGGTTCTTACGTATTAGTGTTTATGAATTGAAATGAAAGTGTGTGTGTTGTGTGTGTAAATATATATATATATATGGTAATATCAGGCAAGAATATCTTTATTGCGAGTATCACGAGAACCAATGTGAACACAACAAAATAAACCTACCACATCACCACCTTAAAACCTAAACACCCCTACCCTCACCCCACCACACAACCCAAAAACCTAAACACCCCACCCCATCCAAAAAAACAACTATACCTCACCAAAAAAAAAAAAACCTAACCCCCCACCCCACCCCCCGACCCTACCCAAGCTGAATGCAAATGCTAAAAAACTAAACCACACAACTAAATGCTAAAAAAGTTTTTTTTAAATCACTAAATTTTGTCACTAAAAATTGAACAACAGTACCGCTACACATGCGCATGCATCACATCCGCCCTCAGGTTGTGCTTGTTTCCTTGCTCTATGTGCCTTATCTGGTTGTGGATGTTGATTGTGTGCTTGGTGCATTAAATTTTTCCATAAGAGGATTTCTTGTGGAAGGATGGGTTGAGGGCCAAACACATATTGGACGCTCTTTGTGGAGAAGGGTTACCAATCGTCTTTGGGTGGCTCAAACCAGACAATGGGATTTGGAAGGGGTTCGTCTCTAAGGTGACTATGAGGGGTGTCGATAAGGATATGGTTATACCTCGGTGATTTTCAATTTGGAGTGGGGATTCCTAGTGGCGTAGAGGCTATGCTCCATAGCATGAGCAGGGTTTTTTAATGAGTTCCACTCGAATGGGTCGTTGGCTATGCTTTCTGTAGATTTCTCTAATGCCTTCAACCTGGTGGATAGGACAACCCTCTTGCATGAGGTTCGGACCTGATATCCGTTGTTTTCCCAATGGGTGGATTTATTATATTTGTAGTTGACTAGGTTACATGCGGGAAAGGATTGTATTTGGTCCACCATTGTCGTTCAGTGGGGGACCTTTTGGGGCCTCTCCCATTGCCTTATTTTTGCATCCCTTTATTCACTCGATATGAGATAGATGCAAGTTACTCTTCCATAATTACTACGTGGATGATGGTACGATCATCGGAGATGCTAATAAGGAGGCTAAAGCTTTAGATATGATCAGGTCTAAGGGTCCTAGGGTCGGACTTGAACTTAACGTTAGGAAAACATAAGTATTTTAGGCGTCGTGTAATGGAGTAAATATGCGAAAAGGTTTGTTTCCTTGTGAGATTGGAATTCTGGTGTTAGGTGTGAAACTACTTAGGGGCATCGTTAGCCGACATGCGGGTTTCAGCTAAAAAGTGCATCTTCTGTAATGGATTTGTTGAGTTGTCTTCCTCAGCCGCGGGACCCTCAATGCGAGCTCCTTCTGCTCCGCTCATGTATGGATGTTGCATAGTTGTTCGGAGTTAGAACATGCCATCTTATGTATGTCGAGGAGGTTTTTTCTATTCTTGAAAAAGGCCTCAATGCCAGATTATTTTGCTCCACTCATGTATGGGTGTTGCAAAGTTGGTGTTCGGACTTAGAACGTGCCATCCTATGAATGTAGGGGAGGTTGTTTATGTTATTGATAAGGACCTTCGAGGGGTGATCGAGGATATGGTGGTTTGTGGGGGCTGCTTTTTGGGGATCTTCAATGGAGGCCGACATCTCTTCTGACCCATTTTAGGGATATGTATAACGTTTCGTATATTTCTTTCTTTTTCATTTTAATGTAATTCGTACTCTCTCTTTGATTCTTTGTAATTTCAAGACTTAATCATAATGGAAATTCTCTTTTATATTACTTTTGCCTAATTGTTTCTTGTATAATGCATAAACACCCACGAATTTGCATTATAATTCAAAACCGAGCAACACATCGAGATTCTATTTTATTTGGAATGTTATTTCATAAGTGTTACCATGCTTGTATACACTTAAAATACCTAAATACATGCCTAACTATGAGTTTATAGCATAAAATAACAAGCCAATCAACTTTAGGGACTAAATGGAAAATTTGTCAATTCAGTGGTCCTTGCAGACCGTATTGACATCCCCTTGTGGTCCGCAAGGGGTGTATCTAGCAGAAGCTCGCAACAACTCGTGATTTTTGAACATTTCCCTCCTTCTAACCCCCAACCAACTCTTTTAATGCACTAAAACCTAATCCTACTTATAAATATCAACCCACTACACCACCTAAACACTTTCATCACTCCAAAATCTCTCTCAAACACTCTCAAATCATTCACTTCTCCAACCTTGGGCAGAAAGTTCAAAGACCAAAACAGTGAGTTTTGGCTCTCTTCTTGCACATTTCTTAATTGTTTTCTCTTTCCCCCTACTTATAACACCTCAGTGAGTTATACCACTTGTTTACCAAGGTAAATAAGGATGCTAAACCACCATTTTTTATGACCAAGTTGGGATTTTTCTTGAACTTTATATACATGTTTTTCTTCACTTTATTTTTGGAACATTTCACACCAAACCAAGTCACCAATAAGCTTCCATGTTGAAGGACTTGTGTTAAGATTAATTTCCAAAAACTTTGAGGTTCATATGCCTCCATTTTATATCATCCTAAGCCTCTAAGTAACCTACAACAACTATGTGAGTGAATCCAAACCAAGTCTCCAAACAAGCAATGTTGGAAGACTTGTGTTAAGGTACAATTGGTGATTTTAGCATCCCGACCACATAAAACAATCGACGGCGGAAACGTCGGGGAGGCGCGTTACAAATTGCTTATAACACATGGTACTAAAGTTTCATTATATTAATGTTTTTCAACCACAAAAGATTACAAATAATTGTATTTAGATTAAAGCAAACTAAGGTCTGGGTCCATTCCTACGTGTAGCATACTTGAATAATCATCACACATTTGCACCTAAAACATATGTGAAAAAAATGTCAACAATAAAGTTGGTGAATAACATAAGTTTTGTGGTCAAATCCACGGCTACAAATTTGTATTTGCGATATTTTAAACCAACTACAAGAGTTGGTATATTAGATAAACATTTGTAGCCATGAATCTTAACAAAATAATGTTTCTTGGTAACATCGTCAAATAACCATTTGTTTTCTCATAAATTGTATGGTTTACATATTTATTTGAAAACCATTTGTGACTTTCTCTAAACCAATCGTCTTTGTTATAAACCAATCCTCTTTGTATAAACCAATTGTCTTTGTTTTGTATAAACCAATCGTCTTTGCATAAACCAACCTCTTTGTTTTGTATAAACCAATCGTCTTTGTTTTGTATGAACTAGCATGGTTTGCCAGCGAATATATTCAAGCCCGGGAAATTTGGAAACGAGATTGTCAGTCATATGGTACCATAACATACTACCAGCCGCTTTGGTCTATGTTAATGAATGTATCATTGTCGTTTTCTACGCACCAACAAGTTTCTTACCAATTGAAAAACATATTGTATATATAAACCATATATATTTTTTTGTAAACTTTGAAATTAGTAGGCACATATGAATCACCCCAAAACATTTAAAAACGTAAAAGAGGGGAACGATGTACTCACCTTGATGTCCTAGCATTGAGTTTTGAGATTTCTCGAGGGTTTATAAGATCACGAGTAGTTCCTAATAACGAGAATTGTGTGTTATGCTTTTTTTTTTGCGATGATGATTGTGGAAGAGTATGGGTTAAAGGAACATTGTAAATTTGAAAATGTTCTAGCTTTTTAGAAAACGTGAGTTTTGACAGCCTTCTATGTTGTCTTTGTAAAATACTTTAAAAATAGTAAACGTTATCGAAAAATTACAAAATTTTCCAGTTTACTAGTTAAAAATGTGCCCTACAACTTTCATTTAGAATCTTTTTCTGTTTAGAACCTAGAAAGTGTTCAAAACTATTGATTTTTACAAACAGAGGTGTTTGTTGATTATCACACATCATTGAAATCATATTCCAATGATCTTAATCAAAATGTAATAGTTTACTTTGTTTGGTTAAGTTTTGACTAAGTTATACTTGGTTAAAGCATTAACACAGAATTTGTCTCAACAGGAAGTTTTTTTGGAAGTTCATAAATGTGCATACTACGGATTTGACGAAAGAGTGAATAGAATGTAGTTTATAACCATATGAGCAAATATCTCATGTAACATGGTTGGTTAAACGTAACATTCCGATTGGACAGTGTTTCAAAGTGTTTTATCGCGTTACGGCTAGTTTACGTTAATTAAATAGTCGTATTTGAATGGTCGAATGGGTATTATGACGAGTCCAACATATCAAAATAGGTTCATTAGTGTTATATGATCCATCTTGAAGCAAGAACATAGATAATATGAGTTTTAAAAGCATTTTATGTCAAAAGGGCATTTCTAACATTTTGAAAATATATATAGTTGACTCGTCATCTAACCTATCAAATGATGAGACCATAAGATATAACTTCAGAAGGATATTTCCTATATCACTATGGTAATATTGTTGGGCTTGGTTGGGTCTTAAGGTTGACCAACGGGTTTGATTTGAAAGTCAAACTACTTGACTTACGATTAAGAATTGAGCTCTAAACTAGAAATGATGATTTAGACATGTTAAGACATGTCTAATAATGTTATATAAAGTAATTTGGTGTCAAAACTTTAGGTTTTAATACTTAAAAGTTCATTTGTCGTAAAATGCAATTTTATGCGTTTTTTACTTTTATTTTATAAAAGTTTGACTCGTCATTTCGCCTACTAAACGTGATGATCAGAGGGTGTAATCACGAGGGATTAACACCTTCATTATTACGATTACGTAGTAAAATTAATTTTGAACTTTAACTTGACTGAAAAGGTCAGAATCGAAAGTCAAAGCAAAAGTCATTTTTTCTTGACTTTTGGCTCATAACTAGCCAAATAAATGAAATCGACTACCAGAAACACTTACTTGTGTTTGGAAGAAGGATTAGAACTAAGGAATAAAGGCCTCAAATGTAGAAGCGAACTCCAAGAGTGTGTAAGTTAAAAAGAATGGTGTGCTTGAAACTCAAGAATTCAAGCTTATTTATACTATTTCGATCAAATAGGTGATGACAAGTGTGTTATGATGATGCTTAGTGTCCAAACATGTGTTTTAACCATATTAAGGTGCCAAATAGGTGTCAAGAATTGAAAGTAAGTGGCAATGCTTTGTGATCAGGCAAAATTTTGCATCTGGGGGTCCCTTACGGACCGTAACCACTAGGCCTTACGATCCGTGTCACAACCCCCGACCCTTACCCCGGGAGCGGGAGCCGCGAGACACAGAGCTGGTGGTACCGGTGTTTATTAATTTGGCAGCATAATTACAACATCAGGATCGTAGTTTGGAAATAATGATTAGAGTTTCAAAACACCAAACTTTTATATTACACAAAATTGGATAAAACCCAAGTTTCAATTACAATACATTTGTAGGGATAAATCCTGACTTATGAAAAACATAACTTTTATAGCCACTTTTCTAAGCCTTCAGTGCTCTCCAGTTGGCTTCTATTAGCTTCACATTAAGTTACCTGAAACGCGTTTTAAAAAGATTTATCAGCAAGAAATACTGGTGAATACATCCCAGTATAATCAAAACAAGTTTTATAGCTTTACAGTTATTGAGAGCATCCGCATTTACAATTTTTATATCTACAACATTACCCAATCAGTACTGTCACTCCTGACTTGTGGGTCATGTTACCCATTGGCAAAAATCCATTTGTCCAACGGTAACGGATTCAAATTTCGTATACAAAACCCCAACATACCGACAGTAATTGTAGAATACATATACTCAATCACTGTTAAGCGTAATTAAAATATTTTGACGCACAAAAAGGTTTACAAAAAGTGAATGTACTCACCTTGAACACTTAGGTAATCCTACGGAGTTCCTAGTGACAATTCTTGATTACTTCCTGGAATTTCTATTTAAAACATACAATGCACATGCGTTAATAAATTAACCCAGGTCACTTTTTGCCATACAACCGAGACAGAACCCCGGCGTGTGTAGTCAGGCAGGGCCATGATATGCGTCGGTGGGTCCTAAATCAATCGGGTAGGATAACAATACAGCACAAGGTAGAACCACAACGTACTTAGTCGGGCAGAGCCTTGACATACGTTGGCGGGTTCTAACTCGGGTAGGGTAACGAATTAGTGATCGGGGGTCAAGATACTTACAGCGGGCAGCGCTTCGCATGTTTAGAGGTTTAGGGGGAGGGGGTTTTGACAGAACAGAGAGTAGAGGGAGTATACGTTCGATTTTTCCGATCGAAACTGAGCAACGAAAATGATCCCAGGCCTGGCCTTATATAGGCCAATTTGACCTCTCCCGCGCGTCGCGCGGGAATCAAGGTCTGCTCTCGCATGGCGCCTGAGGTGCCTAGCTAGGGCTAGGTCAGCCTCGTAACGGGTATAGGCTTTCCACATGGCAAAAACGGACATACGCGTGTCTAACCTCCCGCGCTTCACGCCAGGATCGGGGTTCCTGGCGCGTGGCGCCTGGGATGCCCAGATCCATTTTCATCGTTTTGCATGCTGAGTTTCGATTCGCGTGTCCAGTTTGTCGTTTCGGCTTGGTTTGGTGTGTTTCGGAGAGTTGTTACAATCCGTAAGGCCTCCGGGCGAGCAGATCTTTGCTTTATGACATTTTGTGTCACACCCCAACCGATGACGGAAACATCGGGATGAGACGAACAAATTGCTCAAAACTTCATAACGCTATGTGACAATATAAATTAAATTCAAATTTCATTGCAAGACTAAAATGCCATACAAAGAGTCCAAATAAAAGCAACATTGTTCATAACATAACATAAAAATAACAAAATTTATCTAGGTGTGTATCTAAGTCCACCTAAATTGCATTTCTTCTCAACATCGTCTCATCAATCAACCTGCAACATGTATTAAAATATATCAACAAAAGTTGGCGAGCATACAAGTTTTGTTACATAGCATAATATATAATAAAATTGTTTAAAGTCTCATATCCAACATGAATCATGATATGCAAGTTTACTAGCATGTTGAAACGGTGTTCTATATGTTCAAACCCAAGAATCCAACACATTAAAATAGCCTATCCCAATAGAGTAGCGGGAGGTTAACATGTTTAACTTAACAATACCCCAAGTTTCGTGGGCGGTGCGTTAATCCTATAGCGCTATAATTTTTAAGGTAGGCTAGCAAAGTTAATGAAGCATATGTCGACACAAATAGTCTATATAACATACAAGTCTAACAAGCATCAAGTAGTTTCATGTTAAGCATGGATAGAGATTAAAATAGTTTAAGTGTCGTGTGATTTTGTATAATGTACATGTTGCACCCAAAGTGTAAAAAGGAAAACGGGATCGAGTATGCTCACAGTTTTGCAAAGCTTTCCTTTGTTATTCCGTGAAAATTGGAGAGTTGAGGATGGAACACCGAGACTACCCTACATGGGGTAAGCGAAGGTGTGTGAGTAATGGAATGATAATGGGAAATCATAGATTTTGGAATTTATATATCATGAAAAATAGTCATATGAAAGTAATCATCTTGTACACATGACACTTGTTCTTGATACTATTGAAACTCAAGAGAGTTTATGTGTTTTCGTGGAGCAACCCACTAGAATTGTGACAAGCATTATGGCCCTTAGATGATATAACCTACTATTTTGACAAATGACCACTTGTTCATCATCAAGAGTTCGATTACTTCGATAATATATAAGTATTATATAGTGTACATTATGTCATATAGGTCAAGCATGAGGTAGGAGGTTGAACCATCCATTTAGGAACCTCCTTGTAGTTTACATAAGTCAAGTAGGAGGTAGGAGGATTTACCATCCACTTAAGACCTCTTTGGATTCACCACTACACATGTGTCTTAGACACAAGGAGGGTCATGAACTTACAAGTAAAGAATGAAATAAGACAACTAAGCTATGAAAATCATCAACTAGTGTGTGGATTCCATGATGGATAGCCCAAGGTAGTCAAATATCACACATATCAAGCTTAACTGGAACACTACTTATGGGTGTAAACCCTAGTCGAAAACAGAAAGTTTGTGAGGTTTTAATCTCTAATTTGACATGTCTCAACCTTGTTTTTAAGCCTAACCAACCACATATAGTGTTGTAAGCATTAGGATATAGGTTTGAGATGAGTTGAACTCAAGTTAAACAAGTTTTATAAAAGTTTGAAGAATATCAATCAAAATAGTCCACTTTGGAGACTTTTTCGTGACATTCCAGGACCTGATTTTCCATGGAAAACTAGTGGAGATGTGAACAAGATCAAACCAAGCAAATGGGAAAAAGAATGGAGTGTTTTCCTTGTGAAACGAGTGAGTTACACTCACTTTAGTGAAGAAGAGTAATTCTACCCGAATTTGCAACTTTCAGCTTGATTATGGAGGATTAGAGAGTGTTTTGATGATTAGAAAAGTGTAAAAAGGCTTGGATTAAGCTTTATATTTGTAGGGAAGTGATTAGGTTAGGTTTTAGTTGAGTTAGGTGGGTAATAAAACTCAAAAACATGCTTAAAAGTAAAAAAAAAAGTGAAAAATCCCGCCCAAAGCTCGCTGGTCACGGCCTGTTTGGCTGGTTGGTCGCGGCAAATGAAGGTTTAAGAGGTTTAGGGATCCGGGTTAAAACACATTGGAGGCGGGTGGTGGAGGGGTTGTTGCGCTGCTTGCTGAACCTGGTGACTTGGGTTCGAGTCCCGCGGACTCTGGTTTATATTTATTTTATTTTTTTTTTATAAAAAGACAATACCACTTATAATTATGTACATAAATGGTCCTTGCAAGTTCTAAAATCTGTAATTACCACTTAAACCCTTAACTTTATTATTGCATCTCCATTAAATTAACTAGGTTAGTTTAAAATCTAATGGAACCACTTGAATTATTATATATACAAAAGAAATAACTTTTAAATTGCAAAATTTTATTTAATCAATTAATTTAATTAATTTTAAACAACGAACAAGTAATCATATTCGTAACAAGTTAAATTAATTTATTTTAACGAGTATCAAGTTTTATTGCGTAATAACAAATCAAGAATCTTAGATAATACAATGCTTAAACATGATTAAAATAGTTAGTTCTCATTATGATCAATTGTCTCAATTACAAAGAGAAACGAAAGTTGATTACAAAGAGAGTACTAGGTTTCTAAAAATAGAAATATAAGGTATGCCTTCCAATTATGGAAATACGAAAAAGCCGAGTGTTACAGTCTCCCCCCTTTAGGAAATTTCGTCCCGAAATTTAGGAAGAAGTAACGAAAAGATGCGGATACTTTGTCTTCATATTCCTTCCCATCGAACTTTAACAATAGGAATTTGACTACGCCTTAATTTCTTGACATCTCGGTCCATGATTTCAATCAGTTTCTCCACAAAATGCAAAGTGTCGTTGATTTGGAGATCTTCAAGAGGAACTTGAAGTCCTTCTTCAGCTAGACACTTCTTGAGGTTCGAAACGTGAAATGTTGGGTGAACGTTGTTGAGTTCTTGAGGTAACTCGAGTCGATAAGCCACCTTGCCAATCCTCTCGAGTATCTTGAAAGGACCAACATAGCGTGGGGCAAGTTTTCCCTTTTTACCAAAATGAACTACTCCTTTCCAAGGAGATACTTTGAGGTGTACATGGTCACCAACGTTAAACTCCTATGATTTACGTCTCTTGTCAGCATAGCTCTTTTGTCTACTTCGAGCCTTGAGTAGATTATCACGGATTTGAAGAATCTTATCCGTTGTTTCTTGTATGATCTCAGGGCCAGTAATTTTTTTGTCACCAATCTCATGCCAGCTAAGAGGATATCGGCATTTGCGACCATACAATGCCTCGACGGATCCATTTGAATACTGAGTGGTAGCTATTGTTGTACGAGAATTCGATCAAAGGTAAATGCACATCCCAACTACCACCAAATTCGATGGCACAAGAACGGAGCATGTCCTCTAGGGTTTGGATAGTACGTTCAAGCTGTCCATCCGTTTGAGGGTGGAAGGCCGTACTGAGATTCAAATGAGTACCCATAACGGACTGAAATGTTTGCCAAAGATGGAAGTGAAACGACCATCACGGTCAGAGATGATATCGATGGGGATACCATGACGACATATAATTTCGTCATTATAGATTCGGGCAAGTTTCTCAACTTTGAAATCTCCGCGAATAGCAAGGAAATGAACTGATTTGGTCAAGCGATCAATGATTACCCAAATGCTATCATGACTAGAAGGCGTTCGAGGAAGTTTGGTTATGAAATCCATAGCAATGTTATCCCACTTCCATACAGGGATTTCGGGCTGATTGAGCAAACCAAACGGACGCTGGTGCTCAGCTTTGATTTTCGAGCAAGTGAGGCATTTAGAAACGTACAGGGCGATGTCCTTTTTCATACCAGGCCACCAATAGGATGTACGAATATCATGGTACATCTTATCCGCACCAGGATGAATACTTGGATTTGTGTGCTTCGTTCATGATGAGTTCACGAAGATTGTCGCGATCTGGCACCCAAATACGATCAAGATAATATTGAAGTCCGTTTGATTTCGTCACGAGTTGATCCATAGGAGCACCTCGTACTTCGTCAATTAGACTTCCTTCATTTGCTGACGAGTATTGAGCTTCACGAATGCAAGTGTGGAGACCGCTTGAGATTCGAAAACAACGAATGCTACTAACATGAGCCTTACGACTAAGAGCATCGGCCACGACATTCGCTTTACCAGGATGATAGCGAATCACGCAGTCGTAGTCGTTAAGCAATTCCACCCAACATCACTGACGCATGTTTAGTTCCTTTTGGTAAAAGATGTGTTGTAGGCTCTTATGGTCAGTAAAAACCACACACTTTGTACCATATAGGTAGTGTCGCCAAATCTTTAACGCAAAAACAATTGCGCCAAGCTCGAGATCGTGGGTAGTATAGTTTTTCTCATGTATTTTGAGCTGACGAGAGGCATAAGCGATGACCTTGTCTCGTTGCATGAGAACGCAACCAAGACCACGGTTCGAGGCATCGCAATATACCACGAAATCATCATTCCCATCAGGAAGAGCAAAAATAGGGGCGTTACAATTTTGAGAGTTTGAAAAGATTCCTCTTGCTCAGGACCCCAAGCAAAAGGTTTCTCTTTTTGAGTCAACGAGGTGAGAGGAACGGCGATTTTTGAAAAGTTCGATATGAATCGACGATAATACCCGCCAATCCTAAGAAGGAACGGATTTCAGAATGGTTTTTAGGCGCTGTCCAATTCTTCACTGCTTCGATTTTGGAAGGGTCAACATGGATCCCTTTTTCACTAACAATGTGTCTAAGGAATTGGACTTCTTTGATCCAGAATTCGCATTTGGAAAACTTCGCGTATAGACGATTACTATGCAAAAGTTCGAGTATGAGGCGTAAATGACGTTCGTGATCAGCTTGCGTCTTCGAATAAATAAGAATATCATCGATGAAAACGATTACAAAGCAGTCCAAATATGGTTTACAAACACGATTCATAAGATCCATGAACACAGCGGGTGCGTTGGTCAAGCCAAAAGGCATAACCACGAACTCGTAGTGTCCATAGTGAGTGCGAAATGCGGTTCTAGGAACGTCCTCTTCGAGAACACGAAGTTGATGATAACCAGATCGAAGATCGATTTAGGAGAAGCAAGTTGCGCTTGAAGTTGGTCAAAGAGATCATCGATGCGTGGGAGAGGATAACGATTTTTTATGGTGAGTTTGTGAAGATCTCGATAGTCAATGCACATGCGAAACGAGCCATCCTTTTTCTTGAAAAAGAGCACGGGAGCACCCCAAGGTGAGGTACTTGGACGTATGAAACCCTTATCGAGAAGTTCTTGGAGTTGAGTAGATAACTCTTGCATCTCAGAAGGTGCAAGATGATAAGGAGCTTTGGCAACATGAGTCGAACCAGGTACGGGATCAATAGAAAATCAAAGGATCGAGGTGGAGGAGGACCAGGTAAATCTTCAGGAAAGACGTCAGGGAAGTCGTGCACCACTGGAAAATCACTTACGCTCTTTCCCTTGCCTTTTTCTTCCAGAACGTTGGCTAAAAAGGCAAAGTACTGTTTACGTAAGTACCTATTCGCTTGTGTGCAGGACATCAATTTCAGTCCTTTTGAAGGTCAGTCTCCATAGACGCGTAAGGTGTCACCAGAAGGAAGAGGCAAACGAACGTATTTCTCGTGGCAAGCAATTTCAGCATGGTTATTGCGAAGCCAATCCATGCCTACTATGATGTCGAAACTACCAGTTGCATGGGTATAAGGTCGATAGGGAAAGTGTGCTCGTTAAGAGTGAGAAGACAATCGAGAAGGATGGAATCGACTAAGATGGATTTACCATTGGCAACTTCAACTGAAAATGACTTAGGCAGTTTAGAGTGTGTACAATTTAACAAGGATTCAAATACAGTGGACACAAAGCTTTTGTCTGCACCAGTATCAAATAGCATCGCAGCGTAAAAATTATTAACAAGAAACGTACCATTAACGACTTCTTTGTCGTTGCGCGTTTGGTTTGCATTGATGTTGAAAGCTTGTCCTCTAGCAGCTTGTTGTTGTTCCTAATTCAATTGAGGGCATTGAGGACGAAGGTGAGTAGTATCGCCACACTTGTAGCAGGCTCTAGCTGGTCAAGCATTTTGAGCTTGTTGCGATTGAGGTGTGGGATTGTTCTTACAATAGGCGGTGTTATGGCCAAAACGGTTGCAAATGGTACAATGGCGACAATTGACGTTGGCAGGGTGGTGATAGTTGCAGGTAGCACACTTAGGGTGAATCCCAGTGTATGGCTTTCGATCGTTTGCAGGTGTAGCAGGGTTTGGGTTAACAGCTGGTACAACCGCGTTACAACCAGGGTTCGATTGCTTTCGCTTCTTCCCCTTGTTGCCACTTGATTGTTGGGTAAGTTGATGAGATTGTTTGGAAGAAACGGGGGTTGCAGTTTGCTTATCACGAATGCGATTGTTATTTAGGGAAGCGGCGAGACGATAAATTGCGTCGATATTATCGAGTTTGGCTGCCTCGATGGTATCACGCATAGCAGAAGGTAACCCATTGAGGTACTTGCGGATTTTGCGATCGAGGGTCGAAACAAGGTAAGGAACAATGAAACTGAGTTGCTTGAAACAGGTAGTGTAGGCTTGGTTATCGTCGCCAATTTGTTTTAGGGCCCAAAATTCTTCTTCCAGCTTTTGTTGCTCGTGCGGAGGACAGAATTCTTCCATCATGAGTGTCTTAACTTCCTCCCAAGGTAAAGCATAAGCTTCTTTGTTAGATCGAAGTTTCCTTTTGTTTGTCCACCATTCTAGAGCTCGGGCTTGGAATACCCGGTCGCACTACGCGTTTTGAGATCTTCGGGACATTCACTATTGATGAACTTGACCTCTATGCTATCAAACCACTCGAGCATAGCAGTCACCCCGTCGTTGCCTGTGAATGGCTTGGGGTTGCAAGACAAAAAGTGCTTGTAATTAAAGGTCACAGGCTTGGGTTGGATCGCTTTCGATTCCACGAAACCGTTGGGGGTGTTCGAAGCTTGAATCTCGGTGACGATCTTTGGAACAATACGAGCGATTTGATTGGCCATGAAAGCCATCATCTTCTTTTTGGAGTTGGTCTTCGACTTCTTAATCGAGTTGGAGAGATGAGAAGACATCTAAGATTCAAAAGAACGAATAGGTGAGACTTGATCATAATGTTTGTTTAAGAAAAATTGTTTTCATGAATGCATCACATAGCATATAGTTTCACATAGTGTATAAAATGTTCAATTTGTCTCACATAGCATAATCATGAATTCCACATAGCATAACATGTATAATGAAAGCATCGTAAATTTAGTTTGTTCACGAGAGATTATTATTGTTTTTGATTGCGATAGACGTGCGAATTGTGTAAAAAGTTTGAAATGAATGAAGTATCAAGTTTAAAATCACATATAAATTGAGATAGTATAAAAGAGAGGCTCATAAAACATTGGATTGTTTCAGGTAGAGAAACGTCGACTATTCCAAAGTGGTTCAAAAGTCCTTTCGAATTAGAGAAACGTGCTTTGGCCTATAGGTGAAATACTCTCGTCGAGAAGCGATTAACGGTATCTTACCCTTTACTACACGTCTCTAATCGATTGAAACAATCAAGACTTTGGCGAGATTGAAGATCGATGAATGGGACTTAATCGACAAGGTGCGGGTTTCACCCCTAACTTAACGATTTCGTACCCTAATGTGGTTGTTTCTTACTAAACGAGGAGCGAATTCCGACTCGTTAGTAAGGTCCACTAGAATATGAAATGGAAGCTTTCCATCAAGATGTGGATATCACTCATAGCTCGATGGCGTAACTTCGTGCAAAATAGAATACGTGGAATGAGGGCTTTCTCCAAAAATTGTGGGCCATTGGGCCTATCTTGGTGCAAATCACCCCGTGGGTGAAGTAAGAGTGTCTTCAAGTTTGCAAGTGTATTTGTGTCAGCCTTAGGAAAGGCATGTAAGTTTAATAGACCAAGAAGGAGAAATAGAAACAAATGAGGTCGAATGAATGAAGTTTTAAACAACAAATAAGAATCAAGTTCCTAAAACTATAGACTAGGGAAAAGCATTCCTACTTTTCCTAATTCCCTATAGTTATGGCTTTGATACAAATCTGTCACACCCCAACCGATGGCGGAAACATCGGGATGAGAAAAACAAATTGCTCAAAACTTCATAACGCTATGTGATAATATAAATTAAATTCAAATTTCGTTTCAAGACTAAAATGTCATACAAAGATTCCAAATAAAAGCAACATTGTTCATAACATAACATTAAAATAACAAAATTTATCTAGATGTGTACTTAAGTCCACCTAAATTGCATTTCTTCTCAACGTCATCTCATCAATCAACCTGCAACATGTATTAAAATATATCAACAAAAGTTGGCGAGCATTCTTGTTACATAGCATAATATATAATAAAATTGTTTAAAGTCTCGTATCCAACATGAATCATGATATGCAAGTTTACTAGCATGTTGAAACGATGTTCTATATGTTCAAACCCAAGAATCCAACGCATTAAAATAGCCTATCCCAATAGAGTAGCGAGAGGTTAACATGTTTAATTTAACAATACCCCAAGTTTCGTGGGCGGTGCGTTAATCCTATAGCGCTATAATTGTTAAGATAGGCTAGCAAAGTTAATGAAGCATATATCGACACAAATAGTCTACATAACAAGACAAGTCTAACAAGCATCAAGTAGTTTCATGTTAAGCATGGATAGAGATTAAAATAGTTTAAGTGTCGTGTGATTTTGTATAATGTACATGTTGCACCCAAAGTGTAAAAAGGAAAAAGGGATCGAGTATGCTCACGGTTTTGCAAAGTTTTCCTTTGTTATTCCGTGAAAATTGGAGAGTTGAGGATGGAACACTGGGACTACCCTACATGGGGTAAACGAAGGTGTGTGAGTAATGGAATGATAATGGGGAATCATAGATTTTGGAATTTATATATCATGAAAAATAGTCATATGAAAGTAATCATCTTGTACACATGACACTTGTTCTTGACACTATTGAAACTCAAGAGAGTTTATGTGTTTTCGTGGGGCAACCCACTAGAATCGTGACAAGCATTATGGCCCTTAGATTATATGACCTACTATTTTGACAAATGACCCCTTGTTCATCATCAAGAGTTCGATTACTTCGATAATATATAAGTATTATATAGTGTACATTATGTCATATAGGTCAAGCATGAGGTAGGAGGTTGAACCATCCATTTAGGAACCTCCTTGTAGTTTACATAAGTCAAGTAGGAGGTGGGAGGATTTACCATCCACTTAAGACCTCTTTGGATTCACCGCTACACATGTGTCTTAGACACAAGGAAGGTCATGAACTTACAAGTAAAGAATGAAATGAGACAACTAAGCTATGAAAATCATCAAGTAGTGTGTGGATTCCATGATGGATAGCCCAAGCTAGTCCAAATATCACACATTCATCAATCTTAACTTGAACACTATTTGTGGGTGTAAACCCTAGTCGAAAACGGAAAGTTTGTGAGGTTTTAACCTCTAATTTGACATGTCTCAACCTTTTTTTAAGCCTAACCAACCACATATAATGTTGTAAGAATTAGGACATAGGTTTGAGATGAGTTGAACTCAAGTTAAACAAGTTTTATAAAAGTTTGAAGAATATAAATCAAAACAGTTCACTTTGGAGCCTTTTTCGTGGCATTCCAGGGCCTGATTTTGCATGGAAAACTAGTGGAGATGTGCACAAGATCAAACCAAGCAAGTGGGAAAAAGAATGGAGTGTTTTCATTGAGAAACGAGTGAGTTACACTCACTTTAGTGAAGAAGAGTAATTCTGCCCGAATTTGCAACTTTCAGCTTGACTATGGAGGATTAGAGAGTGTTTTGATGATTAGAGAAGTGTAAAAAGCCTTGGATTAAGCTTGGTATTTATAGGGAAGTGATTAGGTTAGGTTTTAGTTGAGTTAGATGGGTAATTAAGACTCAAAAACATGCTTAAAAGTAAAAAAAAAGTGAAAAATCCCGCCAAAGCTCGCTGGTCGCGGCCTGTTGGGCTGGTTGGTCGCGGCAAATGAAGGTTTACGAGGTTTAGGGATCTGGGTTATAACAGATTGGAGGCCGGTGGTGGAGTGGTTATTGCGCTGCTTGCTGAACCATGTGACCTGGTTTCGAGTCCCGCGGTCTCCGGTTTTGGATATTTATTTTATTTTTTTGATAAAAAGACAATACCACTTATAATTATGTACATAAATGGTCCCTGCAAGTTCTAAAATCAGTAATTACCACTAAAACCCTTAACTTTATTATTCCATCTCCATTAAATTAACTAGGTTAGTTTAAAATCTAATGGAACCACTTGAATTATTATATATACAAAAGAAAAAACTTTTAAATTGCAAAATTTTATTTAATCAATTAATTTAATTAATTTTAAACAACGAACAAGTAATCATATTCGTAACGAGTTAAATTAATTTAGTTTAACGAGTATCAAGTTTTATTGCGTAATAACAAATCAAGAATCGTAGATAATACAATGCTCAAACATGATTAAAATAGTTCGTTTTCATTATGATCAATTGTCTCAATTAAAAATAGAAACGACAGTCGATTACAAAGAGAGTACTAGGTTTCTAAAAATAGAAATAGAAGGGATGCCTTCCAATTATGGAAATACGAAAAAGCCAGGAGTTACATTTTGGCCCCTAGACTTGTATTTTCATATTTTTGTCACTTTTAACCCTTCTAACTTATTACTTAAGCTATATGAAGGGTATACAGGCATGTTCAATTTATATTTTTGTGTCGGTATGTACGTTACATTAAAATAATTTTGTCAAAATATCGGTTAACAAATATTTATGAAAGAGATACGAAAATTATTTAAGGCTTGAAATTTTCACAAGGGTTACAGTGATGTTGAGGACCTTGCGTCTAGAACTAAAACTTCCACCATCCCTCACTTAGTTACTTAGAAAAATGGTTAGTTTACTTATGCATTTCTTTCCTTGTATTCATGACCATCCGAATCATCAAATATGTTGGTGATTTTGTGTTGGATTACCATACCTCAACTGCTAGACTATAAAAAATAATATCTTACGCATATAATACTTTTCCCAAAACCAAACCATAATATCAACTAATCCATCGTTGAATGTTATGTGTTAAGGTGAAAATATCATAATCTTAGATTCCATATCTTGGACTTCTAATGGGTGTTTAACACTCATGAAAAATGCACTAATAATAGTGTCTATGCAGGATACGTTTTATGTATTTTCATACTCGTAAATTTCAGGTTACTTTCCAATCCCCAAATCCTTGTACTCATATACCTTTGTTTACCATTTAGGGTGACTTCGATGTTCCATCCCCCAAATTCGTTCGCTCACATCTTGTCGATTTTCTTCACAAAACCATGAGTTCATACTAGACCCTTTTTACGTTTTAAGCGTTATTTGGGTTGCAATGTGTATTCGTACTAAACACACATAAACACACATACAAAATAACTCATTCAAAAACTCAATTTTAAACCAGTGGCGGAGCTTGACCAAAAGTTTCAAGGGGGCGTAAAGTGATGGGACCCAAAAAAAAAAATTTTCCTATCATTATATTTTGGTCAGCTATTCGATTCGGGTCGGGTCAAATAATAATTGTTCCAAATAATACTAGAAATTTCATTCATTCAAAGGACCCGTTCTTACACATAAAAAAACTAAATATTGTATAACAAACAAAAGACCTATATATATATAATGATACGAGATAAATAGAACCTGGACGAAGAATGAATAGTTGAAGCTTTGTGACGTTTACTCTCTCGTTCATCATCGTTTCTTTTGAAAAAAGAATGAATAGTTATCACATTTTCCATGAATTCCTAAAAAAAGAAAACAATGAATAGGAACATTATGTATTTTCGATTAATTCATATCTCATATTGATTGAACTTTTCAGAATCTAATATTATTTTTCATATTAATATCGAGTATAGTTTTCAGAATAACCATTCGACTAATACATGAAACGTATTTTGAAAAGTATACTTTTCAGATTCTAATACAATCTTTCGACTAATACATACATAAAAACTATATTAATATCATATAAAAATAATTGAAGCAATCGTCAGTGACTAATACATGAACAATATATTAATATCATGGACTAATAATACATTAATTCATCAAGGCATCAACTATTTGTCTATTTTGTATTTACGAATTACAGACCTAAAGACTAAAGTAAACAATGAATAAATAATAAACATTAATTCATGCCATCTATGTAATCAGCAATTGACAACAACAATAAATGAATGATTATCGAAAATGCCTTGACGGAATTAGAAAAAGAATGCGCCGCATTGGTAATTTGGTATTAACTTGCTATTAAGTTTATTGTGTGGTGGGAAATCTATGGTTAAACAAACAAGAGTTAAAATATATTTACCAAACTACTCATCATTTATATAGAAAGTGATAACAAACTTTACTTTAATTTATATATTGTATAAATATCTAGGAAAAATAATTGGGGGGTGATCCTGTATAATTTTAAAATCTTCGGACGAAAAGTCAAAACTTGTACACTTCAAACCGAAACATTGGGGGGGTGGACCCCCGGGCACCAACTAACCTTCTCCCTCGCCTTAAACAAACTTATTTGTAATGTTAATTGTGAATACATGCTAGAATATTCTTATGCTTAGCTATCTATCATTAACCTTGCAAGCCTCTCTTAACATGTATAGTGCTATAGGATTAGCACACCGCATGTTTTGTGGGTCATTCTTAAGTTATTCTGTACGGGGTTATTTGCTTTGGCAATAAGGTTATGCTAGTGCTAAACTTTGGATTGATTTTTAGCTTTTGCATGCTAGTATGATATATAATTTTGTATGTTATGTAAACAAACTAGTTTGCTCACCGACATATTTATATGTTGACGGATATTTTATACATGGTGCAGGAAACGTTTGAGATGCTATCACAACAAACTACTTAAGGTGGATTTAGATACTCACCTAAACTATCTATGCAATTATGATGTTTTAGTTATGAAAGTTCTGTTTGTTGTAAGTCTGTTTTTTTTAACAATGTAATGTTTTATTTGATTATATGAAAATGAAAATTTTAATCTTTATATAGCGCAACTTTAGTGATATGATGTCTTTGAACAATCTATTACGTCTCGCCTTGATGTTTTCGCTATTGGTTGGGGTGTAACAGTATGGGTTTATGTCCAGGTGAGGATGTATCTACATATGCTTTTGTGGCCTCGAGAGCACTATCTTTAAGTTTTCAGGACCCCATTCTTCAGCACTCTGGGGCTAATGGGTTAGACTCTGATTATGGATGTGTGTTGGATTACTTTAGCAAGGCCCTTCGTGATATTGATCTTGATTGTCGCTTTAATCAGGACACCTCCACCCTAAAACCCATTATGCTTTGGGGAGTGTCATATTTAGTAGAATTATCTAGAGATTGGGAGAGAAGTTTGGTCAATCCTTGCCAAAAAGGTGTTTAATTGAATGTTTTTGGGCTCCTAATGCTTAGGCTTTCTTGACAGTCTACTCGTTGAAGGACTAGGCCAATATATGTTGGCTATGGAGTGGGGCTATCCTTAAGTATCAGCAATTGATCCCTTTGTTTTCAGTTGATGGGCCCTAGTTTGTCGCAAGGTTTAGTTAGATTCTCGTCGAGCATACAATCCAATGCAAGGAGTTTTTTGGGTTTAAATACAACCATGATTTGGCCAGGGATGTTCTTTGTATTGTTCTAAAACAGGCAAAAAGGAGACCCATGTGAACTTTCTGACGGATCCGCTTAAGAGGATGTCAACTCTACAGCCAACTAATATTCTTGTGTTTAGGTGGGCATGTGTTTTGTCCCCTCTTGTTGGCTCGGGGACAATTAATGGGTTTTTTTGTTGGCCAGTCTACATTGAAGGCAACTTATCTTTAGTATGATTGGTTTTGCTATTCAAGGGAGATTGTGATGCAACTTATTATCGGTTTACCTACCAAGTTATTGTAATTGGTTGTATGGAAAGTGAAATGAAAAGTATTTTAAATTATTTACTTATTTTACTTTGAATGTGTAACTTGCATGCATTTACAGGATATCAACAAAATATATATATATATATATATATATATATATATATATATATATATATATATATATGTGTGTGTGTGTGTCTCTTTTTTAATAGAAACATCGATGGAATTGGCCGTCATTTATACACCGACGAAATATCATTTGTTGATCCACCAATGAAGTATATGTCACTGATCAACTGGAGACATTTCCGTCTTTGATTAATTGCTGAATTTACAAAGGTTGCCTTGTCATGAACGTGTCGGTTATGTAAGTGATCCGTTGCTAAAGGTCCTCTTTTCCACACGGACCATCACCAATTGATTGCCTACGGTTACCACTTTCACCGAAAGTCTATTGGCGTCTTTGTCCGTCACTGAAGATCATCTGATTTGTGGTTTACTTATTTTACAATCGAGTTGAACTAGAGTTTAACAATTGAATATGGTTTTCTTATATTTTATATTTCCTGGCATTGTGATAAACAAATCATATGCTAGATTTTATAATTTTCATAAAATTAAAGCAGTGGCCGAATATAAATAAGTTGTACATCTTAGTTATATTATATGATTAAAATTTAGTTATATATTTAATCTATTACTGTTTTGTGTGATACACGAGTTAGTGATATCTAAAATTTATATCACTGGTGATGTCGTATGCGTCACCTTTGGTTTACTTATTATTAACATAAAGCTCAAACACTTTTCTATAATAGTAATGTTTATCGTAATAACTTGCATATTTTTAATTCTTATCATCACGACCATCTAATAAATTAGTGAATATTAGTGAGCAAATTACATATGTGTACCTTTTCAACTAAGGTTTGGGTCACAATGTTTGTATTCATCTGACCCTGGCTCCAAGGTATATGATGTGAAGTGACCATTCATAAAAGTGGTCTGACGGGTGGATCACGTTTTCATATGCTCTTTCCCTCCACCTTTACAACTTTTTTTTTATTTAGCCAAAAGAACATGTGCACCTTATTTATTTTACTACCTTAATATAAACTTCAATGAGAATGTTGTATTTGATATTATGTTTAGTTATGTACATATATAACTAGTAAATTATAGCTGATTTAGTATTTAACAATACATAATAAGTAATTCCTTGTTAAACTCTGTCAATGAAATGAAGTGAAATCTCTTTTAAGTTGACTACAAACTCTCAATTTGAATAAATTAGACAAGATACCCTCAATCTGAGAGGATCAGTGTTGTAAAAATCGTGATTAATAGACGACTAGTCATTGATTAATCACTAGTCGGGCGGCAAAATCGAAAAAGAATCAGAAAATAAATGGAAAAAGAATCCCATATTTCGGTCAAAACCTGCCATATTCCGGTCAAAAATTGTCTACTTAAAAAATTACGTATAAAAATATGTATATATATGTATAAAACTTAAAATTATACATAAAAAGTCTAATCCGGTTAATCCCAATTAATCGCTAGTTCCCACCACACCGACCGACTAGCGCCTAGCCGCATGGCGAGTTCTACAACCATGGAAAGGATTATAAGTTATAACCCGAAATAAAACTTGCATACCCTTTTAAGTTGGGAGGATTATAATCCTAAATAAAAGTTGAGCAGAGAAGCTAAGATTTTGGATATGTGAGTGGAGGAAGATATTGAAAAGCTAGATGTTTCATAGTGGCAAAACCGTGTGTGGTCCAAGTTTTCTCCTAATGGGAAGAGTACTACAACAACCCAAACATGGGGATGTTTACTTGCTAGTTTGTCTTATTAAGTAAATTTTGTTAGATTTATCTTTCACGAATAAAGATGAATTCAATCTATTATTTCAAGGTATGTCGATTGTTCCTCAGAAATTTATTAAGCGTGACACCGAAATAATGTTTGTTTTGGAAATTAGTTACACGTTACCATGGGGGTTATTTTTCAAGCTATGAGATATTTAAACCTAACTTTGTATAACTAAGAAAAGTCAGGTTAAGAATACTCGGTGTGGAGGGTTTGAAGAAGGGGCATAAAGTACTACGTGGCAGCCATGTCAGTATGGGACGTTTAAAATTAAAAGTTTTGTCCTTTATGTTTGTTTCAAATTCTAGGCGGTGTCCTATCACACCCCTACCCGCAGCGGAATAAAAGTCGGGGCATAATTGGGTTATCACCAAAGCTCATGATGTTTACTAAAATATTTCATATTTATTAAATTCAAATTACAACTTAAATATCCAAATCAAAATTCATACAATTACAAGGAAATGAAACTATGTAAATAATCCAAAGCTTAAACTGATTTATTCTTCTAGGCCTTCCTATGTGTTTATTGCCTCAACTGGATCACCTGTATCATGTGTAAAACGGGGAATATTTTGGGTCAACAAAAGTTGGCGAGTGAACCTTGATAAAACATTGTTATTAAATTTCTTGTTTTATTTAATATTAAAAATTTGTGCAATAATCACATGTGAGCAAACATATATAAATAACAACACAAACCACTTTGAATTAATATATGATATAAATGATGAATGAATGTGAGATCAAGGCTCAATCAAACGGAGCCGATCTTATGAGTCACTTGATGCTCAACCCATCTCCCACGGGGAACTGATGGGCCTAATGAAATGCGTGCACTGAAACTGATAAATCCAAACTACATATAATCCACACAACAATTGATACACATTTGATACACATTTGTTCACGGATATGATGGATGCACAAGTGTTTAAATATAATAAAGAATTAAACGACACATGATTCACCCCAAAACATGATTAAAAAGGGAATTGGTAGAGATTCACTCACATTGGGTGCGTTCTGTGATGACGTTGGATGCGCACGAATTTTAGGATTTGATCGACGAGGGAAAACTAACCTAAAATAATAACGAAATGATTCGGTAAATAAATGGATTTTAATTGAGATTAATACTTTTAATTCATACTCTTAATGGGATTTTTAGATTTATTTTTGTGAGTTTAAGGAAGTTTTCTAACTTTAAAAATCTTATTTTTAAGTATTTTTAAATGATTTTCTGATTAAATAAATAAATAAAAAGAAATAAAAACATTGACTTTTTTTTACCCCATTGACCGTTGACCGTTGACCGGTCGGACTGTGTGTTTATATGCGCTGAGTGAGGTTCGAACTCGGGACCTCTCGTATACGTGCACGCAGCTCTACCAACTGAGCTACGTGTCTAACCCGAAATATTCTCTGTTTTAATTATATTTATATACTAATTAATTTTAACTTATTTGGTTTTTTTTATTAAAACGATTATACGGCCGAACCGGTTGCAGGGACCCGGAGTCGAACTCGGGTCCTTCGGTTCGAGTGCGCACAGCCCAACCAGTTGGGCTGTGTGTTAAATCTGTTTAACTTATGGATTATATTACTCTTATAACCATTCTGTGACGTGATCTGATTAAGTTTTAAAAATGTTGGTTTTATTTCTGAAAGTCGGTACGTGTGCGATTCGAACTCGGGACGTGTGTATTGTTTGTGCACATAGTCCACCGTTGGACTGTGTGTCTAACCCGTTTGAATATCTGAATTTAATTATACTTATACTTATTTGTGACTTCATCTTCTTCGTTTAAGAATACAGAACAATGAAATCCGACTGTTGTCGTTTAATCGTTCACGACCTAAACTCGATTGAAATGAACAGAGAAATTAAATGATATGGTATACCAGAACAGCGGGTTTGCTTCGGTTTTCCGGCAAGTGTCGTCGGCTCTGATTTGCGATGTCCGGCTATATGAACTGTTTAACAGTTTTATTTATTGATTTGAACGATTAAAACATAAATTAAGAGATAGCAGAGAAGTTTAGACAGTTATACCGACTGATGAATGAATATGGTTTTCTGACGATCGATTCCGGCGAAGTTCCGGCGAAATTGAAGTTTCCGGCGACGTGCTCTGGAAGGATTAAAGCTTCGAAAGAGAGTGCGATTCTGGGCGAAAAGGTTACCAGAGGTTTGGGTGGGTATTTATAAGGAGGAACAGGGTGTATTTGGTTCGAATTTGGGTCTTGATTCGTGGTCAAAGTTTTCCGGCGGTTATGACTGAAATTGAGGGTTAGACATCGGTTATAACCGATGTCGAAATTTGTTCACGCGTTTCAGTCAAAGGAAACGGTCATAATTCGTGATAATCTCGGCTTTTCCGGCGACTGCGAATTTGGGCGCGCTGATTACCGGTTTGACTTTCAGTTTCTTTATAAGTGTTATTTGTTTTAATGTTTATCACAAAGACAGCGTGTGGCAGAGCAGTGTGTTTTGGCTTGTGGGTGACCCGGGTTCGAAACCCGGCGTCTACATTTATTTTTTTATTCATTATTTATTAGTAATTTTAAATTATGGTTTTTAAATTCTAATATATTTATTAATTATGTATCGTTTAAAATTAATAACAACTATAAATACGCAACGAAAATTATAACTGGATAATTGATTGATAAACGAAGCGGGTTTTGAAAACCCGTTTTTCGACGGATGTTACATGTCCTTTACCTTCAAAATTGACTAATTTTGTATTTACGTTTCAAAATCTTACAAGTTATGACCTTTTGGCCAAACACAGTTAGAATTCTCTGTTAAGTTGTATCACGTGCATTGCACACTAGGGTAGAATAGACATTTCTCCTCCCCACTTGTTATTTCCACTTTTAGAACCCTGATAACACCCCGAATTCATCACTTTTGTAAATTAGGGCTCAAATCACCCACCAAATTAGGGTTCGTCGGCCAAAATCGAGCATGGTTAACTGCCATTGTGGAAGGGAGGCGATAATACAAACTTCATGGACAAAGAAGAATCTGCGTCGTCGTTTTTATTCTTATCATGTCCAGGTAATGTTGATAACCTCATGGCTGTTGTCTTTTAGGTATTCTAATGTTTTGATTTGCTGTAATCTAGGTTCAAATTGTCAATTTATTGGTTGGTTCGATCAGGAAAGGTGCCAAAGGTGCATAGATTTCATACCTGGATTGCTTAGGGCTAAGAACAACTTAGAATCGAATAATATGAACCTGCAACAAGAAAATATGAAGCTAGAACAATTAAACTGGTTGCTTTTGACCAAAGTGAAAGATGCAGAAGCAGAGTCAAGAAAACTGAATAAGTATTTGGTTTGTAGTTGGATCTATTTTGTGATATATGTTTTGGCTTTTTAGGCTGTTAGTTGTGATGTGCAGTATGTGTAATGACAAGATCCAAGTTTAAATGACATAAAGTATCATGTCCAGTTTGTAGTGTAATTGACCAAACGAAGTGCAATTGACATAAAGTGTAAATGACAACAAGTGTAATGTGCAATGCAATGCGAATGTCCAACTGAAATGGCCAAACATGTGCAATTGACCAAACAATGCAAATGTCCAGCTGAAATGACCAAACAATGTGCATTTGACCTGGCAATGTGAATGTCCAACCGAAATGACCAATACAAATGATATTGAAAATGACCAAACTTTTAACCAATACAAATGACATTGAAAATGACCAAACTTTTAACCAATACAAATGACATTCAAAATGACCATAACCTATAATTGACATAACATGTAAATAACCATAAAATGTGATGAATATCGACTGAACCAACCAAACACCATAACTTTTTACCATTTTATAACTAGACCTAAGACATGTTCCAAAAACAAACCACAAGTTCATAAACACATGAACTAACAACCACAAGTTCAAAAATACATAAACACCAGTTCAAACTTTAAGAAATCACAGCTTCTTTGAGACACCAACTTTTCCACCTTTCTCTGTCTTCCCACTCTTCCCTGATTTGCCACCAACTTTCACAGCTTCACCTTGACCCTTGCATGTCATGGAATTATGCCTTTTCTTCTTACACTTTGTATATGCCCCTTTAGTGTGTTTTTTTAGACAACCTCCCTGATTGGGTCATCTCTTCAAGCTCAACTGCAGATCTTTTCCTCAACTTCTTTGGTCTACCAACTTGGGTGTGGTGTTTTGGGGGTGTAATAGTTGTAGGAGCATGAACCTTTGTCCATAAAGTCCTGCCATTAATAGGGTTCACCTTAAAAGAGTACACATATTTCCACCTCTCTAATGTGTAAACTGGATGTACCCAACTCTCCAAAGTACCCACCCTTCCTCTATTAGTAGTCTTCTCCCATATTGCAGCCACAACATGTCTGCATGGCATTCCTATAAACCATACTGAACCTTTAACCCAACATCCAATAAACAAAAATCAACTTCAAATAATCAAAATTACCTGTTATTTCCCAGCCTTTGCAAGTACATGTCCTTGCAGTCAAATTCACCACATGAGCATGATTGGATTTTCACTGACCTGATAGTAATCCCCTCCATTCCACTAAACATGGTAATGGGTTGCATCTCTTTTGATCCTCTCAAAAAATTTTGTTGCCCTGGGTGTAAGCAATCCTTCACTTTTCTCTATTAAGTTCAAGACAGTTACTATCCTCCAAATTAGATACTTCCTTGTGCATTCAAGTGCAGATATGATTGGTGTGTCCCTGCCTTCTACTATCTTTCCATTGTAAACCTCACACATGTTATTAAGTAGTATATCATATATAGCCATCCGTGTGACCAAAGTTGGAACAAATCAATACATAAGTGAGCTTTCTTGTAAAGGAGGAATCTTTGACAACCAAAGTTGGAACAAATCAAATATACCTGAAAAGTGAGACCTTGACCAATGTAAAGGAGGAATCTTTGACAACTATAACAATTGTAAATTCTGGAACAATTGTAAATTCTGGAACTATTGTTGCAGCAGCACACTTCCAAAGCTTCTCCTTGTAAAGATCTCCTTTGAAACTAACTTTCATATTCTCATGTATGTGGTGAAGACAATATCTATGCTCAGCGCAAGGAAACAAATTTGTGATTGAAGGAAATATTCCCCGCACAAACAACATACTCAATTGCATTTAAAAGTAACACTAGACATAGATATTGAGTTAGTTGTGAAAGTAAAAAGTGTACCTTTTGCTATCACTTATGAAAGTGAAATTTTAGTTATTGCTTAAACCAAGATCATCACCTAATATCTCTAAGAACCAAGTCCATGACTCTTTGTTTTCAGATTCCACAATTGCATAAGCAACAGGGTATATCCCATTGTTGCAGTCAACACCCACTACACTTAACAGCTTCCCTGGGAATGGTCCTTTCATGAAGGCCCCATCAAGACCTAAGAAATCCCTTCCAATTGCTTTGAAGCTCTACTTTAAAGCAGCCAAACACACATATATCCTTTTGAACTGGCTGGTATTATTCCCTAGATCTGGATTACTATCAACCTCTATCTTAATAGTAGTACCTGGATTTTGTTGGATGAGTTCATTAGCATAATCCCTCAATAGTGTATATTGTTCTGCATAGTCCCATTCTACATGCTTCTTGGCTATGCATTTAGCTCTATATGCCTTCATCCTTGAAATTCCAACACAAAACTTCATTTGAAATTGTTCGTGTACAGCCTTAACAGAGATATCTGGGTTCTCTTCAATCTGTTCTAGCATCTCTTGTGACAGGAACTTTGAAGTACATGCATAATGCTTTCGGGTTGTAATGCATGTGTGGTCAGTAATTAGGGTTTTGACCATCCAAGACTCTGATTTTTTTCCTTTGAAATCAACAGGACCCAAGGGCATTGGTATTGATGGGGGTTTGTCCCTTTCCCCCTACCACCCACATTTATTTCACCTTTTTGCTAATTAGTCCCTTTGTCTTGATTTTTTCAACAGAAACCCCCTTCACCTTTTTTCCTTACCTTTAATCCCCTTTGTTGTGGGTGAAATTCTGAGCTCATATCTTGACTTATATCTTGACTAATTAACGTCTGTTTGCGACCAGGATACCACGACAGGATGTTGGTAACATCCTGAGGGAGTATCCTGATAGCCACTAATATTTTACGTGCAGAAAATGGTTGTGGGACTTGCAACGTATACGAAGACCTTTTCCCTTGAAGAGTCGCTCTATTCAGTTGCAATATGGACGTTGAAGCCGCCAAGAGCGGGTCTACAACGTTCAAAATGGAATATTCCGGAGCACCCCAATATTATAGGAAAATTTGTTTATTTCTTGTAACTATATAAAGGATGAGCCAGATCATAGAACACACATCAATCATTCACACTTCACTCTCTGCCTCTTACTCTCATTCATTTCTACTGCATTCACATAGCAATCTTTGTACCACTTAGTAGCGATCTGAGCATTATCCTGCACGGTATCCTGAATTTTCAAGCAATAAGAAGAACAAGGCAGCCGGCGTTTGTCAGCTCCCGAGGTTTTATGCCGGAGATCTAGATTGATCAACGGCTTTCCTCGTATATCTTGTGTCCACTTTTACTTTTACTGCTCATTGTTTGATCATTGATATAGTTTCACATGCTGAGGCTATATCTTGAAACTGTTTTTATAAGCAAATAAACCAACATATGTTTCACAAGTATTACTAGCACACTACCTCACAAAACTAATTTGATCACTAAATTGCTTCGGTAATTTTTGACCAAAACACCCTTTATCTTTACTTTTTTCAATCTCACCAGGTTTTTCTTTACCTTTTGCTTGGCTGACATGCACCCCATTGTCATCTACCTCAAAATCTGGTTTAGAGCCTTGACAGGCTGCCTTAACCCTACTGCGATTATCTTTGATAATCTTTATAACCTTTCTAGTTTCAACAACATGTTTTTTGATAAGATGTTTTGCTTCTTGCTTGCTACCAAATACATGCCCAAGGTAAAAGTTTACCACGTTCCCATTTGATCTTCTTATTTTGTGCAACAAATGTTTCCTGGTGCTTGTATGATTATCATTAGATTCAGACCAACTGTTAAACTTCTAATTATCTAATACATCCCCATCCATGTCTTCTTCAATATTCATATGTTGTTCATTGATATTGTGCTCTACTTCCGTATTAACATTCATCCTATAGTCACTCATGTCCACTTCATGATCACTCATACTTTCACTTCATCCATAATGTAATCACTATCATTATCAATCCTATCCTCACTACCATTATCATGCATATCTTCAATACCATCATCATTCATATCCTCACTAATAGTCTATCCTCACTAACAGTCACTTTAGTCTCAAACCCTGCTTTCTTTGCACCATCATATTGCCCAACATCCATTTCATCTAGCACATTAACTTGCAGACCACTACTGGATTCCCCATGTCCATTGTTATGTCCAACATCTACATTTACCTTCATAGGAACAATGGCCAATATCATCTATGTCTTCAATGGTGATGTTAGGTTTACTAGGTGAGCCAAACAGTTCCTTCATGTTTTTCAAGCCATATATGGTATATACATTGATCATCTTGTGCACTTCAACATACCTAGCCAAGTTCAAACAGTCTTGATCATTGCTTAGGTGTTAAAGACCATTGTCTAGGGTTTTTTTCAGGATTTAAAAACTGGTAATACATTGCGTTCAAGCTATTATATCCTAACTTATCTAGCATAAGATCTACTTCATATATAGAAAACTTATCAATATCAATGAAGTCCTCATAACTTATCTTAGGTCCTACATATGTGCGTCCAAGAGGTGATGCTAGCCTACCATGATGAAAGCAAAGGCTAAAGAAATTAGGAAAACCAGCTGCAAATGTTCGATATTCATGTTATTAATCAACTGAGAATCAACAAAAATACAACATATATTCCCAAAATCAATTGTAGGGTTACGAAATGGAGTGTGTAACTTACCATACAGTTCGTCGACACCATTGTCAAGATTGTCTCTAATATACCAAACTTCTTCATCCAGCGACATTGTGAAGTTCAATCGTCTGTATTGTGGCCAAAACCCTGATTGTGAAAGGTGAGGGATGATGAATGTTCAATACGTAAACAATTCGGGGTGTTATCAGGGTTTTAAAAAAGGGAATAACAAGTGGGGAGGGGAAATGTCATTCTACCCTTGTGTGCAATGCACATGACACAACTTAACAGAGAATTCTAATTGTGTTTGGCCAAAAGGGTATAACTTGTATGATTTTGAAACGTTAAATACAAAACTGGTCATTTTTAAAGGTAAATGACACCACCTTAAATTTGAGACAAACATAAAGAACAAAACTTGTAATTTACTCTATTTTTTAACATTCTTATTTTTTGCATTCCATGATTGCATAAAAGTTTTCATTAAGCCAAGTCGAATTAAACGTAACATCTAGTTAAAGCTATCCCTCCAGAGGTTTATTGAGACTAATCATTTTATTTGAATTGTTATATATGATGTATCTTAATTTTATCAGCAATTGTTATAAAGTTTATCATCACGGTTTGTACGTTTTATTACTACTCAAGTCCTTAGTGGACTATGGTATAAAATCACAACTAGATTAACTCGTTGTTTAAAAAAAGGTGCACAAAATAGCAAGCTAAAAAAAACTCATGAACCACAATCCACACATAGTGTTATAAATCTTTATACAGCTGTATGTTATTGTTAATTCAAAACAATAAAATAACCTACAAATATTGTAAAATTTAAATATCAACATCAGGAGAATAGTATTTTATTTTAGTGAATTGATAAGGGGGATGGATTACGTATGCAGAGAGCACTAAACATATTTTTTAGAAGAAGACATTGAGAAAGTGGAATTTGATCTAAAAGCACAACTGACACATCTAGATTGGACTTGTCCCATTCTAAATGACAATGTGCTATCACTGTGTCCAGCATCTTCATGTAAATTCAAATTTCAATCTTTTAACTTCTAAAACAAAGATAATATAAAAAAAAAGGTAAATCTTGTTTGATAATTTGGTGTCTTATGTATTTTGAGCTGTTTTAAGTCAATAAACTAGACATTTAAGAACCGATTTTCTACAAGACAAATAGTAAAAGAGAGTTGACTTATAAAAGAAAATTATTAGTTTTTACACATAACATACAAAACTACTTAGCATATTTTAATTTTCACTTGGTAATTTTTTTACTTGGTAAATTTTTACATTATAAATAATCTTTTATTAGTTAAGTGAAATACAACATGTTTTTCTTTTTTTTTATCCAAATAGATTTTAAGTGTAAAGATCAACTACAAATGGGTCTAAAGATACAAATGAATCTTAATGTAAATATGTGCTTAATAAGATGAGAAAATTTCAATAAAAAAATTTCTCTGCTTCACTTCTCATGTTAACCCAATTTGTTTGTTAAGACTCATTTGTAACGGAACCTAACCCTAGATTTTAATGCATTATATTTATAATAGGAGTATCCATATACATATTTATGCATTATATTTAGAATAGGAGTCATATGAAGGAAATCCGTTTGTCACGGTAATATAGTTAATAAGTGTCCTAACAAGTTAATTGTTACTAATTACGAAAACGATCTTGAATATGATTGTAAAAGCTTAACAATTTGTTGTAAATACTGATTTTGAAACAAGGCTAACTCCCGGTTTGAAATCGTAAGAACTACACATTTTAGAAACAATCCAATCACAAATTGGTGTTAACGAGTTTAGTGTTTCAAGGCTTAGGCGTCAATAACTATCAACCTCACAAGACTGAAAAAAATGCTCTTCGTTACACAAGAACATGTAAATCCTACGCTATACCAAAGCATAATTGCACGAAGTCAAAAGTGCGAGTATATTGTGACATTCCGTGAATTCAAAACAAGAACAATACAATTGAGATAATATTCAAACGTATTCAAGACGGATTAAAACTAAAATCAATGTGCAACCCTAGAAATCTTACAAAATCTACACCGGGGTGAAACCCTAGGTGATTAGCCTCTCCTGGTGTTAAAGAATTGGGAACCGGATCTTGATTGCGAAGAACGAACAATTAGAATCTTTGATGTTTTGATGATCTTGATGCTGATTGGTGATTGGTATTGATTGGGAGTGTTTCTTGTGTAGATACAATATTTTGGAATCAAGAATAATTGTTTGTAACTCCCTTAGCTCATAAATATAGAAAACAATACAAAAACAAACTCGAAGAAAAACTGCGTTGTTGATCAATCACATATCGTCGATGTCGATGCTTCCTTAGACATCGATGCTTCCGCAGACGCTCGAACTTGCTTCTGACGTGATAATTGATGCGAAGCTGGCGTCGTCGACGCCGTTTGATCCCTTTCTCACATGTTTCTTTGTTTCTTGCATCCGGTACCTCCTAGCTTCGATCCAATGCCTCGTTTAGCTTCTGAAATGCCCCTTAAACTTGTCTCGGCCTGCAAAACGCAAACCATATCAAAGTAGATCATTTGGAACTCAAATTCCTATAAAATACAAACTTAACCACGGAAAACACCGTACTTTCAACCACGTATCACTAATAACCGCCGGTAATGCCTAAATATATCAGTAGGTAATATGTCGTTAAGCTTCTGTAGATACACTATTGGAACTCACACATAAGAAGACTTTTCAGAATCTATCGATAATTGTCGTAGTCGATAAGTTGTCACAAACGAGATTACCCACTAACAAATTTCAGACAGATTTATTCATCAGTGATATCTTGGTAATGGTTGTCATCGAAGGAGCATCGACGGGTATGAAAAAACCGCGTTTAGATTTTTTCTAAAAAAAAACTCACTTTTGAAAAAACTCAATTTCGATAAAACTTATATCAGGATGTCAACTAAAATAAATAAACAAAACTGTGTGTTTTGATTTTATTAAAAAATTGAAGATGGCAAGTTATTAGAGAAATATCAAATTATAAATTGAATGAATTATGGAATAAAAAAACGAAAAATTCAATCAATTATATTATATTATACTATATATTAATTAGCATCACTAGCTACAGTACAAACACTCACCTTCATTTTGTTTTTAATTACAAAAATACCATTCACACTTATATTATTAACTTCTCTTTTGATGGCACTTAGGTAATTTATGCATTTTTATGTGGCATTTGTAAAAATCACATAAGACAAACTATTCTCTTTTTTTTATGTTTTGACCACAAAAAAATTTGTTCTTACACTTTTGACACCTAAAATTTTGTTAGTTTTTTTAATTAATTTAAATTATTATCCCTTGAATTTTAACAAATTTATCAAGCATCTCCTAAATTCTAATAAAATTATTTTTACCCTATTTAAACCTATTTACATTATAACCTCCGAACTTTAATAAAGTTATTGCTTTAAGTTTTAAACGAATTTTTCATTACGATGTCATCATTTTTTTACATGTTTTCATCTTTTTATATATAGTATCAATAAAATTAACGGCACACATTAATTATTTTTATATAAGTTTCAGCATTAATAAAGGTAACATTACTTTTAAAGTAACTAGTTGTTTTAGACGTTTTTAAATCATTTGTTTTTTAAAAACTGTATGACGCTTATGTTTTTAATGTTGTTACATGCTTTTTTATCTACGGTTAAACCAACCTACTAGACATGTTGTATTATAACTTATATTAACTTACATCACAAAAGTAGTGTAGCGGCTGCAATGTTGGGTTTTTGTTTTTTTTTGAAGTTTCAACTTAGCCATGTATCACCTCCAAACTCACCACTCATCGTCTCTTCTTTGCCCTATCGTCCATTGTTATTTTCAGGTTGTTGTACAGATTGACAGATTCTTCAATTCGTTATATTCAGCTTTCGTTTGAAATTATTAACATTCTATAGTTTCATGGTTCCTACTTGTAATTGATTATTCTGTATTACAATTTTAGCTTTATCTTCTTTCTTTTGTGTTGTGTTGTCATTATCCGTCTCCATGTGCTGTTGATTTTTGTTTTGATTTGGCTATGCAGTGGATTTACTTTGTTTGATAAATTGAATGATATTTAGTTGGAGTATTGATGTATATCAGATTTAGGGATAGGCATCTGTTTAGGTGTTTTTGGTTAGGTATACTTCTTCTATTTCTTACCCTCATGCCACCTTCCAAACCACAAGGCTGCTTCTGGTACTTGACAACAAAAACAACAAATTTTAATGTTTTTACCGTGCGATCACTAGGCAAAGCATTCACGATTCTATGGGTTACTCGGGTGACGTAGAAAATCTCGAAAAGGGTCATTACCCTCTTGTGCTCCTATAGAACCCGAATTGAAATGGTATAGTGGTTTGGTCCAGCAAGTTTTTGTATATGGAATAGCTGTTGGATACTGTTTATCGGTGTCACTACTCTCCATAATCAACAAATGGGTTGTTATTTACTTCCCTTACCCTAGAGCCATGACTCCTTTAGAACATGACTATTCATATCTACTCACAATGTGGCGGTTCCCTCCAGCGGCGGTTATGGGGCTAGATGGACTCACGCTTTGCATCCAGGTGATTTGTTTTATAACCTGAGATTATGGAGGTTAGATTGACTCACACTTTGCATTGCTTTGTTGGCTTTGAAATTTTGCATACAAGGTGCTCGATGAAATGCGGCAGCCAGAGCCAGTGCAAGAGATGGAACCGGGGTGGCATAGAAGAGATGAAAGGTGCCTGTTGTTTATTTTCTCTGTAAAAATCGACAGCTTCAACGGGTGGCATCGAAGTCGCTCTCGCGTCATCAGAAGGTCTTTTTTTAAGAGGCAGTCATAATACAGTTGCATTTGATTTGCTGTTGTTGTTTCATTAAGTCACCATCTCTCAGTGGCGGTGATAAATGTGAACCACGGCTACTGAATGAAATGAGTGAATGTCAACCAGTCATCCTCGCCATCGTTGCGACTCTTCCAATGCTTATGATTCATCTTTTTCAATTCAGATTCGTCATCATCCACCCCCTTTCTTCTTTTCCTTATCAGGTGCTTCACTGTCTCAAGAGTAAAGTTGCTTTTTTTTCAAAATGATTGTTTCGTGTTCTATATAGTTGATACAAAAAGATGTGTTTTATTTGAATAATAACTAATCTGTATGCTAACATTATAGGGGCCTTATGGTTATGAAGAAACGATCACAGCTGTTGATTTGAGTTTGGCACCAAAGTTGTACCACCTTGAGATGGCTCTTGGTCATTTTAAAAAGTGGACCGTTCCGGAATCTGACTCATGTGCAGAACTACAAGAAGGTATGTCTCTTGTGTATTGAAAGTGATGGTCTAATTATTGAGTTTATAGTGTTTGGGTATAAGTGTATGACTAAACTGTTTATAGTTATCTGATTATTCATGCGTTAAAAAACAAGTTTAGTAGTAACTGCAACAACAATGATCATGATTGTCTATAAGTTTTTGGAAGTTGTGCTTTTTATAAGTTCTTAAATAGCCAGAGTTTGTTAATGAGTTGCTCATTTTGTAACAAACATTAGTTTGTTTAATAGTATATATAAAGTTATTGACTAAATCATTAAAATGAAATTTCGAAGTACAAATTTTTAATTATATTATGTTATATACAGGTTCAATTGACTCAAGATTTTTGTTTGTTTGATTAAGCTTGGGTCATGCTTGGCTCGAATATTCAAGTGGGTTGGGTTGGTTCATGTGAGGTTCTTTTGGCTTAGGTTTCCCCGTTACAACTTCCTGGTTTAAATGACACCATAATAACTTGGCTGCTAGGCTTTTTTTTTTTGGTATAAATGACACCCGAATACGAACTCAACGCTATTTTTGCTTGGATATGTGATGTGAAATCTTACCGTTTGTTTGCTGGTTTTGGTGTTTTGTTTAGTTATGCAAGTTGAAGATGATGCAGGCTGGGGCTATAGTCGGTCCGATCGACAGATCTGTTGTGGCTAAGTCCGGTTTGTGTCGAACATTGTTTATTACCGTAAGGTGCCATTTAAATGTCTAAAAGAATATGAATCTCCCACTGTTGATCTACTCTTCCCTTTGGTAAGTAATCTGCTTGTTGCTTGCTCTGGGGTTTCATGGATTTTTATTGGGCTTGCTTGAATGAGAATTGGTTTCGAAAGTTTATTAGCCTAATTGTAAATTATTTGGCAGTCATGTGTAATATTCAGCAAATATAGAGTAAGTCATACATTGTAAACTCTATATATTTGGGTTGAGATTGATCAATAAACACGTAAAGAATTATCCTACTATTAAAGTTAAATGGGAAAGCCCATCTGAAGTTTCTCTTAAATCTCACTTCTATATTGTATTTTTTGAGTGTGGGGAGGCGGTTGGGTCAGCGTGTTATATATTCTTGGTGAGTTTTGTGGCTATTTATTATGTGTATCTATCTGCTTTGTTTATTGTTACTATTTTTATTAACATTACATGGTTGTCTTTTCTTTTCACTAAACGTCAGTGTCGAACTGTTCCAATACTTAACCAAACCGAATAGTATTAGATAAGGTTTGGATTATGTTCATGTCCTGTATTATTAACTCCGTCACAACGCACAGGTCTCCCACTATTACATAAAAACAATTAGAATCTCCTAAACCACCTACAAAAACATCACATACATTCTCCTAAACTACCTAACACATCTAAAAAATCAAACAATAACACATCAATAAACAATTTCATACATAGTTTACCATAGAAAAATTAGATAAAAATGGCCGGTAAACGGACAACAAGCTGCGTCGCAACCCCATTTTGAATAACAAATCCATTTTTACCAAAAATAAAACTTTGGTTTCTTGGCATTGAGAAATTAATGTGCCCTACTCTCTTCACTCTGTCCAAAAAACCAACAACTTCTGGAGCAAGGGAACCAAAGGTATCAAAGGGAATGAAAACATGTCGATTCTCAACACAGGCTTTTTCATGCCTAGCAATTTTCCTTGATTCTGCTTTCAACACAGCCTGACTAGCCACGAAACGGTTTTTCCCAAGCCCAACAAGGGGGACACTCCGGTAAAGTCCACACAAATGTGTTTCCCTCCCGCCCAATCAAAAAGAAGAACATCCGTCAGCCGCAGAATGGACCTTCCTTCAAGTGGGTCTGTCAGAAAATTCACAAATGCCTCCTTATATATCGCCCGAAATCATCGAAATATAAAGAAAGTATTGATCTGCCACCGAATTAACTGACCAAAATTAACAGGTGGTTATAGTTACTGCTATTGTGGTTTGTGTTTTGTTTTTTTAACTTTAGTTTTTTTTTTATAATTTTGTCAAGAAAGTTAAACAAGCTTAATTGTTTATTAGTTGTTGTTTTACGCTTTTTCCTGAATTTGGTCGTCGTTCGGTTGCTAGTTAGCACAGTGTTTGGTGGTCGCATTTGGTTCCTTAGTTTGTTTCGTTTGGTTGCTATTTAGCATAGTTTTTGGTAGTTTTTACGTCACCTGAGTCACTTGGTGGTCAAAATTTGTGTTTTTGTTTTACGTTTTTTCCGGTTTTGGTCATGATTCGGTTACTACTTAGCACGGTTTTATGCCACCGGGCCTGCCCTGCAATGCGAGGAGCTAAAGACTAGTTACAAATAAAGCTACAGAATAGACCGGAAGAATATAAATAACCCAAACATAATTATAACTTATGTGATCTTATTGCTGACGAATTCTTATTGCGGCTTTTGTTATATGACATGCACCGTAACAATTAAAAGAACTTTAGAAAACGCAAGGTGATGATCAATATAACATATGCTATCTCATAACATATGACTACTTGTATGTAGGAGTTTGACGTCACCTATTCATTTTTCATGTTCATTGAGTTCAAATTTAAGTGCGAAGATGCCTTGGTTAATTAACCAAACCCAAACAACAACCGGAGGTTGGTTATGGTTATGGTAAAGGAAATTTCATACTGAAGTTAATGGTTATGGTTATGGTTATGGTTAAGGGTAAAAACCGAACCTAACCACCATTTGCACATATCTAATATAGATAAACGGACAATCAAATTAACTTGTTCATATCTTTTTGAGAATTATAGGAGGGAGTAAGATACAATAACTATTACATTTATATTATTTTCTTTTATTTCTAAATACTTTATGATTAAAAAATGTATAATTAATTTTTGTTCATTTGTCTTTGTGATAATTTATATTATTTTTTTTTAACTGCGACTTTCAATTAAACATAAAAACTAGCAAGGCAAAACTACGAACAACCCCAAACAAAAAGAGCAATATATAAAATCACAACCACTTAGTCCAATCTAAAGAAAACGCCTCGAAACGGTTTTTCATCCAAAGAAATCTTAACAACTTTATCTCTCCTATTATTTTTTGCACTTTGACCGGCTCGTTTTCGAAACACAGTTTGTTCTTGTCTCAAAACACATTTTGTTCCTAGCTTTTCAAATGTTCAAACACAACAAGATCATTTGGACGATTTTCCTTCTGTGGCCACTTTCAATTACTTGTTTTTGTATTATTTGATGATGATGATAATTATGATGATAATAATAATAATAAAAAAATAAAGGTAAACAATATGCACCATCCTTTTACATTCATGTAGGTGATAAGTGGTATGCATTTTAAAGTAGTGATAAGATACCCTTCAATATTCCATGGATTCTACTTTCCATCATCATTTAGGTGCTGACAAACTTGACTGGGGTCGGAAAAAAAAACAAAGTTTATTGTAATCGATTATATGCAAGTATGCCATGCACTAAACCAAATAGTGCAGCCAAAGTTCCACATGGCAAAACAAGTGAAAAGTCGTGGATCACCTCAGTCCGTGTATCATATTCAAATGATTTCCAAATCTCTAATCAACTGATTTATACATTCTTAATTGTTTTTTTTAAGTCTTCTTATCTTTTGCTTATTATGCCATGCGTAACATGCATTATAAGGGTGTGAAACGGTCTAATAACGCTTTAATACCATCTCTTTGGGTATTATAGAGACATGAGGAGCAGTGGCGAAGCTTGACCTGAATGACCGGGGAGGGGGGGTCGAAAACGTATATACCCAAAAATTTCTATACGAAAACTACATATATTACACTACTGAGTGAAAAGTTCGGAGGGTCGGGCGCCCCTCCCGGCCCGGCCCCTTGTATGCTTCGCCCCTGATGAGGAGGGAATGACTTCTCTAGAATAATGCAGAAAGAGGAGAATATAATGGAAAGTAATTAATGAAATGGGCATTAAAGGTCATTAACCGTTATACATTTTTTAAGGGTCGTTATTATGCTGATGTGACGAAGATTAACCATTAACATGGTCTTATATATGATCAGATACATTGTTAAGTAACTATATTTTTATTCCTTACAAAACTAAGGGTGTAAACAATTCAAAGCTACTAACTAACTTGTTCTTGATTTTCTTATAGTCTTAAAAGAGCCGGTGCTTGAAGTTTGTTTAGTAAAGCTCGAGCCCAAACTTTATATATCAAACTTGACTAGGCTTACGGTGCTAAACAAAATCTATTATTCCTTACGTACGGTAAAAAATGTATTTTACGTCCTTTATCGTCGGCCCGAGCTCTTCTAAACGTCACACGTAAATATATTTTTCACACGCATTTGTAAAAACGGTTTCGTCTACATACGTTTGTAAAATGTTTTTTACATACGGGTGTCGAATGTAATTTGTTTTTGCGTATGGTGGAGAATGTAAACGCTCTGTCTTACATACAATAAAAAAAATGTTTTCACATTTGTAAATTTTTAATTTTTACATATGTTTGTAAATGTTTTTACGTACGGTGTCGAACGTAAAAAAATCAAGTTGGAAATTTGAACATTTTTTAAATTTTGAAATGACAAACATTGTTTTTAATTCGCTATTTTGGGTTTTGTTAAAGTTTACGGCTGATGTAAATGATAGCTTGTGTGTTTTGTAGTTTTTTTGTGACTTTTTACGAAGCTGTAAATGATACCTACATAAGATAGGCATCGGTTCAGATCTCGGTTCAGATCCAGGTGTGGACACGGTGACACCTCAAAGTGGGGTTAGTTCGAACGACCTTTACGGTACCAAGTGTACGGTCTCGAACTCGAACTCAGTTGTTTTTGCATTGAAGATATGGCGACACTACCTTTACGGTACCAAGTGTACGGTCTTCACCGACCATAAGAGCTTACAACATATCTTTAATCAAAAGGAACTGAACATGCACCAACACAGATGGGTTGAACTTCTCAACGATTACAATTGTGAGATACGTTACCATCCTGGCAAAGCAAACGTCGTTGCCGATGTTCTCAGTCGACGAAGCTATGTGTATAGTGTTCGTGACTCCCAAGCTTTGAATGATCTTGAAATTCTTATTCGCTCAGCCCAGTTTGCTTGTTTTAACGAGAATACCCTGCAAGATGAAATGAAATGTGGTGCCGAAACTCAGCTTGTTGTTAAACCTAACGATATCTACTACTACCTCGATCGCATTTGAATTCTCAGCCGTCATAATCTTCGTGAATTGCTAATGACCGAAGCTCATAACTCTCGACATTCCATTCATCCGGAGCTGACAAGATGTACCAGGACCTTCGTCCTAAGTATTGGTGGTCGCGCATGAAAAAGGATATCTCCGTTTACGTCTCAAAGTGCTTAACTTGTTCAAAGGTTAAAGCCGAACATCAAAGGCCCTCTGGCTTGCTCGAACAACCCGAAATCCCGATGCGGAAGTGGGAGAGTATAGCTATGGACTTCATTACGAAACTCCCTCGCACCTCCTCTGGTCACGATAGCAATTGGGTTATCGTTGATCATCTTACCAAATCCGCGCACTTTATTACTATACGAGAAAACTTTAAGGTTGAACGATTAGCCCGAATCTATACCGACGAAGTCATTTTTCGACACGGGACGCCTCGTGACATCATCTCTGACCGCGACGGACGCTTTACCTCACGTCTCTGGGAGACTTTTCAATCCGCTCTCGGTACTACGCTTAATCTCAGTACCGCTTTTCACCCTCAAACTAACGGTCAGACTGAGCGCACGATCCGCACCTCGAAGACATGCTTCGTGCGTGCATCATAGATTTCGGTGGTAATTGGGATACGCATTTACCTTTAATTGAATTCTCGTACAATAATAGTTATCACAGCAGCAATCAAATAGATCCTTTTGAGGCACTATCTTTTGTACTCCCGAGATTCGAATTATAAGAAAGTTATGATAATTAATTATGTTTATGTATGTTTATATCGCATCTAATCGCTTATTAAATGTATCGCTAATTAAAACGCAATCGAAAATAACCATGCTACTCTAATAGCCGAGTGTGTTATTGTATAATAAACACTTGTGTTATCTCATCGCCTCGCAAAGCGCAGTTAATTATGTGGTTTTTATGTTATTTATGTGTTATGTGTGTTTATTTGTTATGATTAAATCACTGTCAAACTCACGCAACTTGCTCTCACGCGTTGACTCGCTATTACGACGCTTAACACATCGCTTAATCGCTTAACGTTACTTCATAACTCGATTACATCGTTGAACAATCGATAAACGAACGAAAAACGAAGAAATTCTGAGTTTTCGGACAAGTTCGCTCGAACTTGGGTGATGCCAAGTTCGGCCGAACTTGACCAGGCCAACAGAACTCCTCAATTTCACCCAAGTGCGCTCGGACTTGACTAGGAACCTCATCAACTCAGCAAGTTCGACCGAACTTGACTGAGAATCCTCATAAATCTAACAAGTTCACCCGAACTTGTATAGGAATATACAAGTTCGACCGAACTTGACTCCATCAGCTCCCATTTTTGCCTTCTCCTATAAATACTGAACTCCATTCTCTCATTTGAACTTGCTGCAACTTCGCACAGAGCTCTCCCAACCCGAAACCTTCGAATCCTAAGTAAGAATCAACCCGTTTTCAAGATACATCAATGTTTACACCGATTTCTACACAAGGTTTTACCTTCGTTTTCATCAAAACCCATTCTTTTATGAAAATCTTCATCTTTTTCTACAAAACTTCTATTTTTAGCCTAGATCTACACTAAACGAGCTCGTTTGGGCTTAGCTTTGGCTTCCCGAACACGAAATCTTGATGATTACGGCTCATTAAGTGTTTGATCTATGGAAAATCTTTTAAAAACTCGATTTTTACACAAAATACGGACTTATGGACGTTGGTTTCGTTCACTTTGAAGTGGAACGGAGGGTTTTGTCACTCAAAATCCCAGATCTGGAAGCACAAGGACGTTTATGTTGGTTTACACAAGCCGAACTAACCCGAACGAACCCCGAGTTCGCTCGGATTAGCCCACGCTTTTGTAAAACGGCTAAAACTTCTCTAAAAGAACTCTCCGACCTTAGTTTTGCTCAGTAGCACAAGGTTGGAGGGATGGACATTTGATTTACTCAGCAAACGATGCGAAAACGCAAGACTTTAGACCCGAAAACACCAAGTTCGCTCGAGATTTAACTGATTTTTTTTCTGCAGCTCATAGGTCAAGTTCGACCGAACTTGTACCATTTCTGGTCAAGTTCGACCGAACTTGTACTGAATTTCAACAAAAAAACTCCACAAGTTCGCTCGGACTTGTCAAGTTTCTTAAGAAACTTCACAAGTTCGCCCGAACTTGTCTTCCCCAGTTAGCAAACCTTACAAGTTCGCCCGAACTTGTATAATTTCTTTGGAAATTAGACAAGTTCGCATGAACTTGCCTCATAACTCAACAGGTTTTCACAAGTTCGCCCGAACTTGTATGAAAACATACAAGTTCGCCCGAACTTGTCCTCTGCCCAATCCAAACTTAACCGTTTCAATAATTTGGAAGACTGATGCACTTTTGTTCGCTTACAAGCTGATCTGGTGCTCTCCTTAACTCATTTCAGATCACGTCTCTCTCCTAAAACGCACCCACAGTGAGTATACTTGAACCCCTTTTACGCTTAAATGCACTTTTGGATGCCACATATGTTCCTATATCAAATCACATCACACAAATCAAACGCTTATTCGCAATCCCGCTTATACATGACTATACGTGAAATCTGCTGAATTGTATGTTCTATTTGATTGCTTGTACGCCACCCTTAACATGATAGTATACTAGAGGTTGACCCGCCACCCGGAGGCCCGGGGTTGTTAAGGCTCGCATTTTTATTTCACAATTATTTTCTCTTTAGGATGTGGACACTTGTTCGCATGCCTCTGTCAATCACGGTTTGTTTGTTTACTTGAATCTAGTAGTTACATAGTTCATAACTCTTATGTATGTCATGCGGTGTATGCTAAACGCTTTTATATCTATTATGTATGCAAACCTGTATGCTCACCTTTACTTAATTGTATTGACGTTTTATTTTAACATATATGGCAGGTTGAGGATTTTGCTTTGGACGCTTAGATTTAGGTTTTTGCTTTAGAAACGCTTTGTAATAAATCTAGGGATTTTCGAACTTGAATTTGTGTTATGAGAATATGGATATTTTGTAATGTTATTTGAGGATTGTATGTTGAAAGTATGGGATTTTGACAATTAAATATGGTCGCTTGAATTGCGTTATGGAATTTCTCGTGATACAATCTGGTTCGCCTAGTGCCGCGCCTCAAAGATTCCGCCATCGTTTGGGGTGTGACAAGTATATTACCAAAGAATTGATAAACTAATAGAAAAAACGAGTGACAATATGTATCACGAGACGACTGATAAATTAACGGTAAATGAGTATCCTATTGTAAATCGTCACCATCGCCGCATCGCGCGGGTAGCCGACTAGTATGTGTATGTATGTATGTATGTATGTATGTATATATATATATATATATATATATATATATATATATATATATATATATATATATATATATATATATTTAGGAGAAGGATCCGTTAGGAACCACGCTTTATTGTGAGAACCGCGAGAACCAATGTGAACACAACCAAAAATACCTAAAAATTTTAAAAACACGCACACAATTTTTTTAATATTTTTTATAAAACAAATCGTTACTTTTCGTCATAAAAAAATTATGACGAAAAGTAGCGATTTTATAAAAAAATATTAAAAAATTGTGTGTTTTTTAGATTTTTTTAGTATTTTAAGGAGTTTAGCTTTATAGATTAGTTTTTAGCATTTAGCTTGGGTGGGGGTGGGGGTTTTTAGGTTATATATATATATATATATATATATAGGGAAGGTTCTATGCAGAACACTAAGTATTGCGAGAATACGCAAAACACAATGAATCACCCATTTTTTTCAATCCTACAAACCTAAAATGTGAATAAGAATGTTACGAATGTAAGAATTATTGTTTCTCGCACTAGAATTCAAAATAAAGTAGGGAAAATTTTCAGTTTTTATCTAACATACACATATGTATTTATGTGAATTTAAAAATAAATGGTTTATTTATGTTTATCTAATACATATATGAATGTAAGAAACATAAAATTAAAAAAAATATAAATATTTAATCCCAAAATTTAGTGATTTAGAGTTGTTCTTTTTGTTCTTGAAATAATTAGTGTTTGGTAATGATCCCCATCCTATATATATTATATATGGGGAGAGTTATCTTAAGAACGCTAAATATTGCGAGAACCGTGAGAACGAATGAAAACCCCAATTAAAACCAAATTTTTATACAAACCTCATTGTGATTAAAATACAACATCAAAGAAAGAATTCACAACATCAAATAATTCATTTCTTCTATCTAAATCACTCTTATTAGAATTTTTACACATGTGTAAATATACCAAATTTACACATGTGTATATGACAAACTTACACATGTTTAAATTTTCTTTATTTATGAATTCACGTAAATTTAAACGTTTAAATTAAATTTCTAACATTGTAGGAATAATAATGATAAGTGTAAAAATAAATTTTAAATTTGAATTGTTTTTGACCAAATTTTCATGGTTTTTCTATTCGTTCTCATGGTTCTCGCGATATTTAGCGTTATCATTTAACACACACACACACACACACACACACACACATATATATATATATATATAGGAGAAGGATTCGTTAGGAACCAACTTTTATTGCGAGAACCGCGAGAACCAATGTGAAAACAACCAAAAATATCTAAAAAACTATAAAAACCACCCAATTTTTTTTAACATTTTTTATAAAAAAAATCGCTACTTTTCGTCAAAAAAAAAAATATTGGGTGACAAAAAGTAGCGATTTTTTTTATAAAAAATGTTTAAAAAAACTTGAGTGGTTTTAGGGGTGTAGTTATTACATTTAGCTTGGGGGGAGGGGGGTAGGTTTTTTTAGGGTTTTTTTTAGGGGGTTTAGGTTTTTTTAGGTTTTTGGTGATGATGTAGTGGGTTACTTTAGTGGTTCTCGCGGTTCTCACAATAAAGATGGTTCTCGCAAAGATGGACCACATGTTTCCCAAAGCTTTTCGTAATATGCATAGTTTAAAATTGACTATATACACATATGCATATTGAATTATACACATATGTATATAGTCAATTTTAAATTATACATATGTGTATATTACGAAAAGATTTAGGAAATATGTGGTCCAAAATGCTTTCTATTTTTTAATTAGAATAGTGCTTCTCACATAATCATAACCCTATATGTGTATATATATATATGTATGTGTGTGTGAAATTAAAATGTAAAAATAGTTTCTTTAAAATTATACAAATAAAGAAAAAGCAAAGAGAAATCCCAAAAAGTTAGTGCTACCAAAGAGGATTACATCACCTCACATCATCGAACAATGACGGCCACAATATCTTGGTTAAATGGGACGTGTCATCCACTTTCATATATTTATAATTTTTTGCATTCTAAATGTTAATTAAAAAATTATTAATGGGGTGTTGATCTATTGACAAAAAACAAAATATCTAAAAATTCATGTTTAGAAAAAAAAATAGGGTGAGAAATGATGTATAGGTTCGGTTTATTATGACACCAACATTAACTATAAGAGTTGAGAGATAAAACAAAAAAAAAATCTTGATATACCTAAAAGAATATTAACACGTTTTTTACATCGATCAAAAACCGTAAATACACATGCTGTATTGATTATGTTAATATCAATACCAGTACCAATTTTGTTTAATCGGTTCGGTTCTACATGGTACCGGTACAAAAAAAAATCATTTTTAAATACAATTTTATCTCGGAATGTCGAGGGACAAAAGAACACAGTTGTACATTCAGACTTAAAAAAGTTAACGCGTGCAAATTATTAGATAAAAGTCAAATTAAATAATATCGGCACCGGTTTGGATAATATCGATACCATTATCAATGTTGCTTGGTTGGAATCGATTCAGTTTGTTATGATACCGACACTTACTACCACTTACTATTCCATAAAATATTATATTTTAAATACAAATCCGTTTTCAACAAAATTTATACAACAAATTAATGTTGAGAAAAAAGCAAACACAATTGTGTGTTCATCTTTTTTAAAGAAGTAATCAATGTAAATTATTAGGGGAATCAAATTAAAAAAAATACATGTAATGATACGTACGACGCGCATACATACAACACGACACGTTAGAGTACAAGTGGATTCTAAACAAAATTACATGTAATCATAGAATACGATACCGCACGGAACCGAACGTCACCGATCGACACGTAAAGAGCATATACTTCACAAAATGACACGTAATGACAAAATACGTCAAAATACGACCCGTATACGCACCGAATAGGCAAAACCTAAAATTATGAAATTTTGATTTTACCCTATACGCATCGTATAGGTCAGAAGAACTGGGTCGTATAGTACCATTATACGACTCGTATAGACCTATACGATCGTTGATCTGATTCTCAAAAAAACAGCGAGGTTAATTGTACAAGGTATAATTATTTTTAAAAATGTTTTATTGAATATATATATATATATATATTTTATATATATATAAGAAAATTTGTAAAAAAAATTGTAAACTATAAGAAACTTTGTTAAAATTATAGATAAATGTATAATAAAATTTGTAAAAAAAACTAGGCCAATACGACCCATATAGATCTATACGACCCGTATAGGTCCAGTCAAACGACAAATTCTGACACATCAGTCTTTATTGGAAATTAAAAAGACTATACGACCATATTAAAGGTGTTAATTTAAGGAGTCAGGTGTGGCCAATAATACGACCCATAAAAAAATAGAATCGCTTGTTATGAACTTAAATTATGAAATTCATGTTTTTAAAATACTTTTAATATTTTAATTATTTTATCATTGTATTAAGAGTGAATTATCAATTTAGCCATTATGATTTAGTTAAATTTGTCACTTCAATTTAAAAGGATTTTGTTTTTATTATTTGTCCCTAAACTTTGTATTTTTTGTTATTTTCATCTCATTCGCTAACCTAGTCCATTTTTAATATCAATTCATGAACATTTGGTATTTTACCTATTTGTTTTGTTTTCCTTTTTATTACTTTATTTATACATTTTAATAAAATATTTATTTAAAATCGACCTCAACCACCCCGCTCCCCTTCTCTCTCTAATCTTTTCTTGATCTCTTTACTCTCTCTCTCTCTCTCTCTCTATATATATATATATATATTCCCTAACCCACGCACACACCACGTCACGTATCGCCATCACCCACCTCCACCACCATCACCCCACCTCCTTTTCTGTGATAACCGACATTTTATCAGGTCAAATTCATACATTGTAACTGATCACACTTATTTCAATTATGTGTATTAGACTTAATTTTATTAAAATAGGTAGCATAAAGTCTAGTATAGCCCGTTATATGCATTATAATTGCATTCGTAGACATTGCTAATTACCATGTCGCGTGAAGATAATTTTTCCTAAACGAACGTTGGTTATTACTATTGAAATATACTTGGATGTTATTACAGAAGGTATGTTATGTTAAAATGTCATTATGATAGATAAAACCCTTAATTGTGAAGGTTCGGTTTTGCCTTGCATGAAAATTAGTGTGTTATATGTATAATTGGATGTGTGATCGCCTAATTTATATGAGGATATTTTATAAGTAAAGAATGATTTTTATAAAATATGATTGTAGCATGTTACTTGCAATTTAAACTAGTAAACATGTAATTAGTATTAGTTTTAATACAATTAACACCTAAACAACATATAGTGGAGAGTTCAAATTAGAAGAAATTTAAGTCATTAAGGATATTTTATTTTGTTTTATTTAATACCAGGTTATCACCCGGGATTGCTTCCCGGCTCAAGAAATTACTAATATAATTATTATTTTATGGTTAAGACATACTTAAAATCATACAAAAACGTATGACATATTAATGTCTTGACTATAAAAACAAAATGTATGACTTCATGGGACCGTTTAAGTTTTGTAAAAAAAACAATTTAAAAATTTATTTAAAATGTACAATGTGTGACAAAATAAGTATATTAATCAATAAACCACATACAACTTACTCACTCACATATCTCCAACATATTCTTGCCCCTTCTTTGTTGCTTCGGCGGCCTTTCTTGCCCATCTCAAAAACATAACCCTAACGGAATCCATTGTATTTTCACAAGAACAATACATACACAACATCACAATTAAACATGAGAGTATCACAAAACACATAAGCAAGCAACGACTTCACATGCAGTGCCCTCCGATACCGTTAACTGATAATAATATAAGTAAACAGTAATCAAATTCAAAAACAAGCTAAATTTCTTATGTAGAATCATTTGATAATAACAATACTAATCTAAAGTTCTGACCCTAGTAAATTAAAAATATCGTCTAAAAGTGATAACAATGTATCAAAATTACAATATACCTGGGATAGAAACCGATTCTTTAGAAAATGGTATTTCTTTCATAAAGTCGATATAATATTTTCTTAGCATCTCTTTCCTACATAAAAAAGTGGAACCAACATAAGCTTCTCCATAAATCTTTTATCATACAAAAATAGATTTGAGAAAAAGAGAAGGCATGCGAGAAGTGCCTTGCAAGATCCAAGTGCTAAAATGGGATTGGTTAGGTAACACCATAACGGGTCAAAATTGGTCTTTGTCTTAATGAATGATCTTTGGTACATATCATATGAGTAATGGTCGGACTGGTTTAACTCAAAACACTTTTTACCAAAATATTCAACTTTTTCTAAACATGATTATAGTTTGTTAAATATGCTTACAAAAAAAATATAGCATATTATCAAAATAAAGAAATTATTGAAATAATGTAAGAGATCTTTATGCATTAACAATTACACTTTGGACAACCTAATCTCGCTTTAATCTCTTTCGATATTAACTTCATTGAAGAGACTTTATCCCCTTTCAAAATACCTCTTACAGCCTTAAAATTTTTAAAATTTATCATTTTATTCATTTATTCAGTAATATCATACCTTTTCATTTTGCAACCTATATGACTAGAGTAAAGAATACAGAAGATAAGACAAGATCCTAAGGCTGTGGGGTGTGGTTTAAATCCCCTAGGGGTTTTATAGTGCCACTTCAGAGCCACGTATACACCACGTAAGCGAGGATTTATTGTTAACTTCCATGGTATGGTTTAAAGCCCCTTTAAAGTCTCCTATTAAACAAAATACAAAAAACAAAAATAAAGAGAAAACATTTGATTGGTTGAAAACAGTGGGTCCCACCTGCAGCTGAATTAGCGCTCGTTAGTGGGTTGAACCCTCTCAATGCCCCCCCCCCCCCCCCCCCCCCCCTTTAACACACTGGGGGTGGGTGATGGCGGCCCGAGAACACTATAGATGGGGACGTGGCGGGGTGGTGCTAAGCCACACAGTGTAGCCTAACTGCCCATTTCAAAGCATAAAAACTATATTAGCACTAAAATTGATTAAAGCAAACCAACACTAAGGTGGTGTTTGTTTTTTCAGATGTAAAAGGTCTGCAGTCTGCGGACCACATCTGCAAACATCTGCACGAGAAGAGGTGGACCAAATGTCTGTAGAGTGTAATAAAAAGAGTGTTTGTTTAAAAAGGTATGCAAACCTCTTTCTCTTTCAAAAAACCCCCTTTTCAGATCTTCTGCACCCCATCTCCCACCTCCACCACCCCCAATCCACCCCTCCACCACCTCACCGCCTCATCGGACCTCCTCCTCTACACCCAACTCTCCCCCATCGCCTCCACCTGCGTCACCCTCCTAATCTCCTCCGATTCACTTCAATCTCTTCACTTTCTCTCTCTTAAACACAAATTCGACACCCAAAATCACCCAAGTGGTGAGAGTGGACGAGGCTCGTCGGAACTGAACATCTCCGAGTTTCGCCAGAACTGAACATCTCCGAGTCTCGTCGGTGGTCTGTGGAGAGTGGAGGAGGCTCGGCGGCGATGTGGTAGTGGAGGTGGTGGCAGAGATGGGTGAACGTGGGGGTGGAGGTGTAGGAGATGGGTGAACGTGGGGGTGGAGGTGGTGGCGGAGATGTGGTGGTGGAGGTGATGCAGAGAAGATGAGATGGTCTGTTCTTTGAATGGCAGAAAGAAGAGGAGAGAAGAGGTTTGAAGACTCATGTTCACATCTGCTTGGAGAAGAGGTATCGCAGAACTTTTTTAATGAAAGTTCTGCAGAGAAAACAAACAAGCTGCAGACCCAAAGGTCTGCGCGGCGCAGACATAAGAGGTTCTGAAGTACTTCTAGGAAAAAACAAACACCCCTAACACTTGTAGTGTGTGTGTCTATGTTCTCATTATAAGTTTAGATAAAAAAAATATAAAATAACACTTAGGCTCCTAAAACTATTGCTAGTATGTTCTTATAGACACTTGAGTAAAAGTGTTTGTCAATCAACCCAATTCTCTGTTAAGGAGCGGAACAATTTTAGTGCAACCTAGTGTCATATGAAGAAAGACAATTGTTATATTATTCTATTTAGATATATGACACAAAGGTGAGAGGAAAAGAGCAACTGAAGCAAAAGATAATAAATATATGAGTTGTATAAACATGTGCATGTTTTTATATGTGATCCTTTTGGTCTTCTAGTTCATGCATTTGTGTGCACATAAGTACACGCATTACAGAAGAGCGAGAGCATTAAACAGTGGTGTGTAATGGTATTAACAACAATAATGGTTTATTGTAATTTGTAATACGAATTAAGTTCCAAAAATTAAGAGACAAAGCACTTCTCTATGTATGGTCTTCTTGTGGACTTTGAATGCACTGGAACCAAATTGGAAGTAAATCTAGCCATTCTCCACTAGAAACCGTATACTTTGCAACAATACTCACCACATCATAACTACAGTTAAGAAGGAAAACATATTAAAGCCAAAATCAAAAGTATATACAACCTATATTTTGTTTAAAAAAATCATTTACCTGATAGATGTAGAGTGGTAGTATCTTTAGACCATGCTCAATGCAAAGCATTTAACTTGCATTTGGTTTATGTGGATTTAGCATTTGAGGGGTAGTGCATTGGAGGAGTTTGCATTTGAGTGGATATTCATGTGAAAGAATATGCATTTGATGAGATGGTTGGGCCCTATGTTTTTTTGTATTTATTTTTTTTCTTTCTTTAATTTATTTTGATATGCATAAATAAGTAGTATACTATAAGCTTTGATTGACTCGTATACCATTTTTGTTTTCATTTTAATTGGGTAAAATAACAAAATAAAATGTAATGTTTTTATTTAAACATAAGTTTATTAATGCTACTAGATTAAAAAATAACAATACAAAAGTTTAAGATACGTATATTTTAATATTCATGTTTAGAAGTTTAACGTTTTGTTTATAAGTGTTCTTATAAATAATGCGAAAATAAAATAAATGTATATTGATTAAAAAAATAACTTAACTATTAAATATAAATGTAAAAAATGGTGATGATGTGGAAATATAAGTATTGGTAAGGATGTTTGTAGGGTTGGAGAGAAACTGTTTATTTTTACTTTATTTATGAAAATATGATGTGGCAACTAACTAAGTATGTTTGTTAGTGCATTTATCACCTTTCATTGGTGATGGTCTTAGTATTTTCACAAATGCATATTTGTATATATTTTTGTGTAAGTTCACACAAACCTCAAACCTAGAAACAAATCAGAAGTTAAATCTTTATAGTGAATTAGTACAAATTCAATCAACAATTAAACCAAGATCAAAAGTATACCCAACCTAAACTTTGTTAATAATCATGAACACGCCAGATGTGGCAGATTTGTTTATTTTATCTGGAAAACTGCCACTGTTAAATGAAAAATAAAACTTCATAAGATTAGTGTCATCTTAAACATCTATGACAGGTTAACACTTCTACATATCAAACACAAAGCATTACCAATTTTTGTCATCATTTAGTGGTAAGTTAGCTCTTTTGAAGTTTACCTTTTCATCATTCTAATGTACACACTTTAGAGCAGTAATCATAATCAGGAATGAATTCTCCTATATAGAACCCTCACTGTATTTGATGCATTTTCCATTTATTTAATCCCCTATTTCCGAGCTTCAACTATTCTTTACATAATCCCCAAATTTAAAAGTGACCAACATAAGCAAAACACAACAATAACTTCACCCAATTTTTATTTTAAATATTATAAGATTAGGTTACCAGAAAGCGAAAGGTGTGTGTTCAGACTTGCAATGAATGTCTTTACACCTTCATCTTGAGAAAGCAACAATGGAAGTCCATATTTCTTTACTCTTCCAAAACTTTTCTTCAGGATACACCCCTAGATTGTACAAAATGCTAATGCCAAAATTAGTGTTTGGAATCATAAAATTCTACACCCACAAAAAGATAAATTGCTGGTAATTCTTACCAGATTGCTACATAACCTGGAAATGGGTTGCAAAAATGGAGGAATATAAGCACAATGGAGAATCAAACGTAGGTTTTCGAAACATGAAGATACGAATGGAATCAAATTACCTTAAGAAGAATAACAAAACCAATATCGATGAACAAAAACCCTAATCTTTGACATGATTGTGCCAAAATCATTTAGTAAAATACAAATTAACTTAAAATCTAAGTATAGGAAAGAATTACTAAGGGTCTATTTGTAAACCTCTTAATAGGCTCTTAATAGTTCAATCTCTTATTGGTTCAACATTTAATGGTTCAGACTGTTTGTTTCGCGAGCAGATGTCTAAATGGTTCAGACATTTGCCCCTGAATGGTTAAACATTATATTAAATCTGAATGATTAAGACTTTAATCTGAATTGGTTAGTCATTTACCTCTGAATGGTTAAGCATTATATTGCCTCTTAATGGTTCAAACATCTTACTAGTTTAGCATTTAACCATTCATAAGTTGCCAAACAGCCCATAACCTTCAATTCCTTAAAGAATAGCGTTGAGGAAGGAGTAAACCTGCAAAAAAAAAAAAAAAAAAAAAAACAGGAGACTTTCTATTAAACATAATAATTTGAGTTTAAAGAGGCTAAACAACAAATTGAGAACCAACATAAAAAAGTTACCTCAATTGGTGATAAACAGATCAAGCATACATCAATTGGTGATAATCCTAGAGTTGCGAGATCCAAATACATATCGAAGATCAATTTTTTTTTGAACGGCCAACTAAATCACCGGATAAGCATCCTGGGTTGCCCTCAATCGAGCAAATGCATCCCTCCTCCATAACGGTCAGAGTTGGATACATACTTGAGCCACCAGCTCCAAGGAAAACCCCCCCCCGAAGGCCCACTGCAGTAGTAAAACCCGGTTCGACTTGGTTTCGAACTGGCGACCTCCAGAGAGGCCTAGTTCTAAACTTCATTGTCATCTCCAATGTCCTTAAAGTGATGTTAGTGGGAGTTAAATTTGGAACCTCAAACAGAGAAACCAAGTAACTAGCCACTAAACTAACATCAAATTAAAATCAAGAAAAGTCACTGAACTAAAAGCACATGTATGAATCCTAAATTGAAACATAACACTTCTTGTTTGCTTTGAATTGAAACATAACACTTCTTGTTTGAACAAAGTCTGCGAAGATAACCCATCCGATCAAAATAGAACTCAAGAAAAACTAAGATTGAAATTGGAAAACTTTTGAAATTGTATACTATTTACAACTATTAGAAGTGAAAAGTAAACTATTCCAAACTAATAAACCAAAAGATGAAACGCCAAATTAGCAAAATTGAGAAACAAAAAAAGACTTAGGGGTGGGGGCGCTACGTGATGGTTGGGTGACCACGCATGGAACACCGTGGCCACCCATGGTGACCATGCATGGTGGTGATAACGCGTGATGATGATGATGTTGAGAGTGGAGCATGATGGGTGTAGTGAGTCATGAGAGTTATGGGCACCCCCACTAGTGATGGAATGAAGTTCGATGACATGATGAACATGATTGGGTGTGGTGAGTTATGGAAAGTGGAGCACCCCCACCCCCTTAAAGAACCATATTTCTTGGTAACTGAGGAAACATAACCACAACTAAAAAATCCAACAAAAACTATGTCGAAGTCCGAAGTGTTCTGATACGTGCCTCATGGCTCATGCAACACAACCCATGCACCTGGCCCATCTCTACATTATGCGATTAGTTTTGACGATTATAGGGTAGTTATCATCCATGATCACCCATGTTCACATTTATTTATGTTTTGCACGTTTTTTTTTTGCATATTATGTATTTAAATAGATTGAAGGAATGATAATAAAAGGAGAAAATTTTGGATCAAAAAGTTCTATTTCTTTATTTTGTTTTCTTTAGAGTTTAACCCACTCTACAGGTTTTGAGAGATTGATCATCTTAAATCGGTCTTTTTTCATGTTCCGAAAAAAAAGTCTGATCTAAATCAATTAGGTAATGCAAGAAACCTAAACTCCGATGATTCGGTTTCTTGATGTCCATCACAATCCAAATACAAATAAAATTAGGGTATAAACAAATTTAATGGAAAAGGGTAGAATGGCTATTATGTAAAAATTCATTAAAGTTGAGTGTTATATATATATATATATATATATATATATATATAGTAGGGTTCTAGAGTGAACAATGATTTAGTTGTGAACAAAGTGAACAAATCATGACCTTTCATTCCTTAGATGATAAGATTTAATGTTTATGGCAATTTTGCAATTATTTGGAAAAATATAATAAATGCAACTTACTAATAGGTATATTTAGGTAAATTTACACCTAATGTATTTTTGGGAACCAGCAAACCTATGGTTTAACTATATGCTTTAACAAAATTTAATGTATAATGCTTTAGAAGATCACACTGTATGGTTTAATTTATATTCTTTAACAAAATTTAAAATGTAGATTGTGTTGAAAAAGGCTATTTTATGAATATACGCATGTGTACATGCGTGAAGTGCACAGATGTATTAACGATACACAGGTGTATATATGTAGATTTGTTAATGTGTAGCTACTGAAATAGAGGGGTACGTTGGTTAAAGCTTCCATGTTATTTTTTTCAAATGATTTGAATACAAACAAATAGTTGTTTTATACTATGGTTTAGTTTATATGCTTTAACAAAATATGCAACGTAGATTGTGTTGACAAAGTTAATGTATGAATATACACACATGTTCTTGGGTAAAGTTCACAGATGTATTAACGATAAATACATAAGTGTATAAATAGAGATTTGTCAAATGCGTAGCAGCTGACACATAGGTGCATGGCTTCAAAAATGAAATAGGTGTATGTTGGTTAAAGTTTCCAGTTAATTTTTTTAACTAATTTGAATAAGAACAAATAACTTATTTTGCATGATTTGTGTAGCTACTGAAACATAGGTGCATGGCTTAAAAAATACACAGGTGTATATATGTATGTACATGAAGCTTTAGTATGTACATAAGTGTATTGATGTAGTTTAAGAATTTCTTTTATTACTTAAACAGTGGTCTATAGAGATGTAAACGTGTTGTTTCAAATTTAAGATATAATCAAACTAAATAGCAAAGTATTAATTAACGTTATGAATATATTAAATGAAAAATGTAATAAACAAAGTAGCAAAGCTTTTAAAAAAAATCACAATAATTTTGAAAAAAAGGGAATAGAGATATATAATAGAATCTTTGATATGACAAAAGGAAATCTCTTAACTTCCTAAAATAAAGGACATGTAACTGCTAGTAAATTATAAAAACGTTAAAAAAAGGATTAAATTAAATTATAATACAACAACCTTTTCAACAACTAATCAAATGAATGGTTATGGATTAGTTCAATTTGTTCATAAACAAGGATGTTGTTCACTCATGAACCTCATATATATATAATATATATATATATATATATATATAGATAGATCATGAAAAATATATATAAATGAGGATAGAAAACTAGAAAACTAATTCAAAAAGCCAAAAAAAACATAAAAAACATACATTTTATTTTAACAATTTTTTTATAAAAAATCGCTGGATTTTATGTATAAAAAAACTTTTTTTTCAAAAAAAAAAAAACTTGTACTGCACATGTGCACTATATGTGTACTACACATGTGCATTATATGTTTATGTTGCACATGTGCATTATATGCTTTTTTTTTTTTAATTTTTTTAAGTTTTTTTATATAATATATATATAGCGAATTTTAATAAAAAAATCAAAAAAAACTTTGATATATTTTTTTGGCTTTTTTAGTTTGTTTTTTATTTTCTCATTTAAACTAGTTTTCTCATGATTATCCATATATATATATATATATATATATATATATATGTTTAGTTTTGGTAGGGAATCTATAATTTATCAATTTTGCAAAGATACATATGAAATTAGTCCAACATTATAATGTAGTGAAGGGTAACTGGATAAAATATATGTAAAAGTTGAGTATCATAGGCCAATTTAAGTTTGTGCTTTAAGTTGGGCTGGGCTTGGAAAACAAAATTAGCCTTCGTTTTGGAATCAGCTTCGTTTTCGAAAACAAAAGATTTGTAACTTTTCGTGTGAACCTAACAAGTTATTTACCTTTTTTTATTATAATTTGTGGAATATGCAGTTACACATATATGATATTTATATTTATCATTTATGAATTGAATTAACTTTCTATTTTTTATTATATGTACACACAGTATATATATTATATGTTTAACTTAATCTATTATTTAAGTTATGTTTATCTTTATTTTAATAAAATTAAGTAACTGTATTTGAAATTTTAAACTTTACCCCGGTTATATTTACACATCATCTATACTACATGGTCAACCACCAATTTAAAATACTTAAAAAGAAGGTTAAAATTTTAAAATGAGGGTGAAATTACCTTTCAATCATTCTGCTCAACCTATATATTAAGTTTATAAAACCATAGTTTGTCCCATACCATTTGCCTAAAGAAACATAACCAAAAGAAAAATATTATAAATAGATAAGACTAACTCAATAAGGTTCTATGACGGCTTTGTTTAGCTGTGCCAATGGGGCGTTTGGTCTATTCAGTTTTACTTTTTTTCTTGGTGAATTGGTTTATTATTAATAATCAATAGGCTGGTTTAAAAGTGAACCGAACCAAAAATTTTGGTTTTGGTTATGGCTATGGCTCATAACTGAATCGAGCTAAATCAAGCCAGGTTGAGTTACTCGTATTTATTTGAGTTGAGTTCAAGCTTCAAAATAGCTCGATTTTGAGCTCGAGCTAAGCTAGCTCAGTTTGAATTTGAGCTAAGCGGTTTATAAGGGTTGAACATAACAGATTAAAATCCAAGCTAGTTTAGTTGTATCAACCTAATTATTTTGTTCTCTGCCATATCGTGTGGCGTCTCCTCTAAATTTATTTATGGGTCAAATAAAATGTTAAACGTGTCCAAAACGCTTTGTCACACCAAACAATTAGTTTATCATAGTGAAACAACTCCAGATTTATGTCATCGACTTTTAAAACGTACAAGATATTTATATTTGCACAATGAAAAATTTATATCGTTAATTAACTATAGTTATTTTCATCATGCCATTGGATCCTTTTGTTCACCTCCCAAATAAAAAAGTTGTGATCCCTATTACCATAATATAACTTAAATTTTGGCGACTGTTTTGGATTTCCATTGGTTTTAGGATTTAGGTTACAACTAACGTGTGTTTTGTGTTTATTATGAATGCTGGGAAGTAGTGTGTTATAGGGGTTAGGTTGTATTGTAAGATATATTAATGAATTTGTAAAATAACCAGTGGACTTCTCGCGCTTTGCTGTGGGGTTTTAGTCCATATCGGTTGGTTCGATTACTGTATAAACATTGGTATTAATGTTGTTTGGCCGGTATCAGTTCGACTCGTTACGATATCATTACCGTAACAATGTTGTTTGGGACATCAAGAAAATCATTAAAAATGAATATGGTACAGGTACCAATATTATTTGGTTGACATTGGTTTAGCTTCCAAGGAAAGAACAAAAAATAACTATATTTGATAAGTTCAAATATTTTTTTCATCAAATCCTGGAAAAAAAAATAAGTACATCGTAACGAATATTTGAAATTATAAAACATTATATTATTTTGATAAAATAACGTAGAAGGTAAATGCGTCACTTTAAAAAACAAATTGCGACATAACGTTGATGACATGTATGCATGGGCTTTGATCACTTGTAAATTATTATTCACAACTCGGTTTAAGTAAAGTTTGTTTATAGACGTAGATAAAAATAAGCGTATCATAATGACATATTTAGAATTTTATAAAACATTTATCTTAATAGTTGTAAACGAAAAAATAATTTGTTTAAAAGTACTTTTAGCATGAAAATTATTATTAAAAAGATTTATTAAAAAATAGTAAAATAAAAGCCAAAATAAAATAGAATTTCTAAAACCTTTTCCATCGACATACGTAAACCTTTAGGAAACTAATAATTTAACATTGTACCTTGTGTTTAATAATTTGTATATAACTGTACCTAATTGTTAATTTTTTATAATTTGATTGTTAGGGTATAGAATTAAAGCATTTTTAACGTGTATATGTAATTATATATTTTCTATACTATACAAATTTACAAGAATACACGAAATTTCTCCTGCAAATAAAAGTTGTAAACTTAAACTAAACAGCAGGGGAGGCTCTAAGGAGGGGCAATGTGGCGTCTCGTCCGGGGCTGTTTCTTCCGGGGGCACAAAAAGTTTAAAAATTCTTGGTTAGATATAGGTTGATTCTTGATTTGTTGTGACATATATGATAGAATGATTTTTGGTTAGCTATTAGCTATTACGGTATGTCATACATTCATTCTAATACATGATTTTGTTAATTTCTATTTTAATGGCATTTAATGTCATTAAAAATTGTTTTACATTATTTAGTTTGTTAAGGCCAAGGATAAGGGCCATATTTTTTGGCTTGGCGGGGGCACATGAATCCTCAGGACCGCCTTTGCTAAACAGAAATTCACATAAATCAAATTTTCATCACGGTGGTAAAAAAAACACATGCTTTCAAAAGTTTTCATGATACACCAACAAAAAGTTTCTGGTTAGTACTAAATACACGAACAAAGGTTTCTAGTTATTACTAAATACAAATACCAAATGATTTCTAATTTAGTGTTATCAAGGTGTGAAGACAATGTATCTCTTTCTATAAGATTAAGTCCTGTAAATGATAAAATATATAAATTTAGAAGTAGAATCAAAAGGATGTATGTACTAGCTTAATAAGAAAAACTAAATATAAACGAATATAACTATTGTAACTACATATTCATATAAAGAGTGTGATTTACTATCAATCAATATCAATACTACTTTATATATAAAAAGAATTGTTAAGAGATGTTATATATCCCATGCTCTTTAACCATATATTTCAACTTAGGGATCAAATTAGATACAGTATAAATACTCATATAATTTTTTTTAAACCATGATCACATTCTGCTACACATACTAAAAACTATACATAGTTACGAAATTACTCGGTTCTCCTTCTCTCACGCCCAACAAAAAATAATATTTACAAATCATTTAATGTTTCTCTCATGCCCAACAAAAGAATTTATTTACAAATCATTCAATGTTTGATATAGTGTAGAACAAATACGAATTTTCTCATCACTAAATTTCCAAGAATATAACTCTAAAAAAAGAGAAAAAAAAGTCATATTATTATAAAAAATTTTATGAAAAGGGTCATTCTAGTTTATAATGATATCAAAAAAAATACATAGACAATGTAAACAAAAAACAACTAGTCACACCTTTTAAACAGCAAATCCAATTTTACCGAAAATAAAATCATTTCGCTATTTCATCTCCTTGTCACACTCTCTTTGGCAACACCAACCCACCCTACAATATATCTCGTATTTTGCCATTTAGAATTTTCAATTTCAATCATCTCTTGCTATCCATCTTCAGCCAAGTATATCAAACAAACCCTTCTTTTTGCATGCTTCAATCACCCCAAAACAACACACACATACACCAAGAACACACACTAAACCCATACAACTTTTATAAACATTCTTTGCATGTTCTTTCTTCCCATTACTTGTTTACGATCTATTTACAAACCTTTTGAGTGATTTAACCAAATGGGTGTCTCTATTTTTCGCTAATTTTAACTAAAAATACTTGCTTTTGGTCTTTTCAAGATTGCAATACTTGTGGGTCGGTTCAATCGGGTCCTGTTCTTGCTCATGGGTCCTATAAGAGGAAGCAAAAAGAAGAGGAAAATCGATAGTGAAAATGGTTTGGCTTCTGGGTCTTCTGAAGAGGGCTCTAATGATTGGTGGAGTGAGTTCTCTAACCGGATTGTTGGTAAAAAAAATTATCTTGAAATTATTAATTATTAAACACTTTCGGTTTTGCTGTTTTTGCCTTTTTAATCGATAATTTTGGCGTGGAATACGCGTATGATTTGTGGGTTTGGTGTGTTTTAAGGATTTGTGTGTTGTTAATTGCAAATGCATTTTTGGTTGTTGCAAGAATGGATCCCTAATCTGCTGATTTTTGGGCATGTTCATGTTCATGTTCTTGACCTAAAACTTTGATTGTTAGATGAACCTGTGTTTGACTTTTTTGGGGTGGCTTATTGGTTCAGTTTTAACTTGAATATGAAGTTAAAAGCATAGATGCAATTATTTTAGGGTAATGTAAAGTTTTTTGGTGTTCTAAGACTAGAGGTATGGAGAGGCCCATCCCCATCCCATGGGGATGGACCGCCACGTCAGCGCCAAGTAGGATAGGTGGAGGATGGGGTCAAAGGGGATGGACCTAGGGGGTGGGGGGATGAACCCCTTTATATATATGTGTGTATGTATGTATAGATGTGTGAGAGAGGAAGAGGCACGGAACCATGCGGCAGGGAAGAGCCAGGTGTGCCGGACCAAACAACTTGCCGGAGCAAGGGGGTGGGGGAGGATGGAGCGGCAGTGCTGGCCGGGCCTAAGCCGTGCCCCATACCGACCGGTCTAAGGGACCCAGGTTCGATTCTGCCCTCCCCATTATTTTCTGCGGCACCTGGTAAATGATGGGAGACTAGGCGAATAGGTGGAGATCGCTAACTCGATCCTTGAACTGAGCGGGTTTTACCTCACCGCACGTCGTGCCTTCGGGCGAGTGTTCACGGGCTTTGGCCCTGGGTGAGGGTTTTCCTTGGTTCGGAGGCGAGTGTATCCCGATGTGGTGAATTTCACCAGTATCCCATTTGGAGGATTCGTTGGCCGTTCAAAAAAAATGTAAAGTTTTTTGTTCTCCTCAAACAGTTTCAGTTTTATGTTGTGTGATTATGGAAACAGCTAATGATAGTATCAGTTTATTGACCCAACATAATAATAACTCTGTTTTATTTTATCTTGTAATGGTTTGGTAAGTCCAGCTGTCCAGTTCTTGCAGAAGTTTTTACATACTGTTCATGTATGGTTCTTCAGTTTTCGATTAAGAGTCGACGATTGACGTGTGACGTTTGAAAGTCAAAATAATTATCTTGATTGGTCAACTTGTGTTGGCCAAGAAGTTTGCAATGGGGGGTTTAATGGTCAATTTAGCATCTATGTGACCCATACTTACCAATAGTAATGGATAAATGTTACCATAAGTTAAAAAAAGTTGGCCCTTTAAGGTTCTAATTTACTGCTTTAGAGATTACTGATCCAGCTGTTCACGTTAATTCTTTTAAAACCTTGCTACGTTAATGTGTTTGTAAGGTTGAGAGGAAAAATATAGATAAAGAGGCATTTTATGATTAACGGAAGGGATTGTGAAGATGTGCCTAGAATCTAGATTAACTAAATGGCTTAACATAAATCACAAGTTAAAACTTAAAACATGAAGGGGTTAACATTTCAAGACGTATTAGAGTTTCGACACATCTTATTAGGCATAGTTATTAAAGGTGCTAGGCGCACTTAAGGCACATAGGCCTTGTCTAGGGCCTGGGCGCAAAGCGTAAAAAAAGTGAGGGCCTGAGAGAAAAAAAAAAGTATAATGAAAAAATGAAAAATATATTATGTAGTATTAAAAATTAATACTATTCTTCAAATAAAATAAACAAAATCTATTATACAACACTTTATAGCATCTATTTAGTACCAAAAGTTCTAAAATATTATTGTATTAGTGTAGAAAAGTAGTTTTCCTTAGATAGAAGTAGAAATATCGCTGGAATCTTGCCAGATTTAGATAATTTGCCCGGAAACTCTCTGGAATCTAGGAATCTCGCCAGAATGTGCGCCTAAACCATCACTTGGATAATTAAAGTGCAATTTCCTCGACTTAAAGCGCAACTGCCTCGCCTCGTCTAGAAAATCGGCCTACGGGGCAAGAGGCGATGGCTTTTAACAACTATGGTATTCGGATTGTATTTTATAAACTTAAGAAGTAATCATTGTAAACTCGTATCACATGTTAACCCTTGAAAGTTATAGAAGACCTGAACTTTCTTCATAATGAGAAAGCTAGGTTAGTTCTATAAGGAAAACTGTTATCTACATGCTCATAGGTTAGATAAATGACCAACCTTATGAAAATTTTGAAATTCATAAAGGGACTAACAAACGGGACTAGATTTTCAAATGTCCCATGTTCATTGCAATGTTTGCTTCGTTTTGGTCAAAATTTTAAAATAAATGACCTTATATACCCATTGTTACTGTTAGGTTTTGGTTTACAAGATTCCTTGTGCATCTTCGTTGCTAAAAGGGTACTTTAGGCACTCGACTAAATTTCAAACTCACCGCTGAGTCAAATGTAATTTTTTTGGAACTTATGAAGTAGCTTGAATAGAGTGCATTTACTAAGATCTATGCAGTTGATTTCGCCGATATATCGTTATCGGTCCCCTGGTAAGGTATCATTGCAAAAAATCGGTACCGATAATGTCGACAATATTAAACGATATTTGACCGATATATCACCGATTTTCCCGATATCAGTACCCTTCTTCTTAGTTCTAGCGTTCGTCTTTCTTCTTATTGCTGCTATTAGTGTTTTGAGTTTTAACTGTTAATTTGTTATGTGTTAAATGTTAGTGTTTTAAGTCTTAATTGTTAGGTGTTACTATTAAATGTTAGTGTTTTAAGTCTTAGTCAGTTCCTACTTGCTACAATTGTTAGTGTTTTGCAAAGTGCAAAAGGTTAATTTGTTAATGGTAGGAGAGTATAATGAAACATTAGTGTTAAATTGCTATATATATAAATTCAGCATGATATGAAAATTACCGATATCCCACCATAATAACCGATATCTCAAATATCGGTCGACTGATATATCCGATTTTTTAGCGCATTAACTGCTTAGACTAAGATGGACATATGATTGTGTTCGCATGTTCATACGTTTATACATTCACTTTTTTAGTTTATGTAAGTGTGCTAATTGTTTAAAACTTGATTACGTTTGGTGAAGAACGGATCTCCTTTTAGATTCCGTTGGACATGAAGCCCGATTTTCTTAGCATAATTGTTATAGTGATAGTTTCATACCAAGTTTCTTTTCTTATTCTTTCTGTGCAAACTATTCTTCTGTAATGCTTATTATGACGGATTTTTTTTCTTCTTTTTATCGTTCTTTGCAAATCCTTTGAAGAAATTATGTCAATCCATTTCCAACTCTTTGCAGGTTCGCTATCTCCGTCAAAAGGTCTAGACCAATTCGAGTCGGTTTTCAAGGTATCAAGAAAAACATTCAATTACATATGCTCACTTGTAACCGAGCCCATGACGGCCAAAACATCAAACTTTGTGTACTTAAATGGCCAATCATCGTCTCTCAACGATCAAGTAGCTTTGGCTTTAAGAAGATTAAGTTCCGGTGACTCACTAATAGGCGTAGCCAACTTTTTTGGTACAAACCACTCAACCGTCTCTCAGGTGACCTGGCGGTTCGTGGAGGCAATTGAAGAACGTGGGCTCCACCACCTCCAATGGCCGTCAACAGAAGAGGAATTCACACAGATAAAATCCAAGTTTGAGAATATCAGAGGCCTTCCGAATTGTTGTGGTGCTATTGATACCACTCATATCATGATGTTGCTGTCAGCATCGGATCGAACAATTGATGTTTGGCTTGACCGTAAGGACAACCATAGTATGATGTTGCAGGTATGTAAAATGTATGGTTTTTTTTAGGTGACAATTTCAATCCATTTACTTATGAACGAGTCAATTGCGGTATACTCCTAAATCTTTTTATTTAAAGAATTAGATTAGTAGTGAATTAATAAATTTTTTATATTAAAAGTTTAAACTTGTTCTTTTTAACGGCAATGCAATTTTATATATAAATTAAAGAGCAAAGTAAACGAATGGTCCCTGTGGTTTACCAAAATTTTAGATTTGGTCGCAGGCTTTCCAAAAGTACACGGATGGTCCCTGTGGTTTGCATTTTGGTTTGCACATTGTTACACATTTAGTCCCCAGCCAACAAATCTAAACAAATCTAAAAGCTTTAGCATGTCCAAGTTAGGGACTAAATGCGTTACAAGGTGCATACCACAGGGACCATCCATGTACTTTTGGAAAAAGTTGAGGACTAAATGTGTTACAAAGTGTAAACCACAGAGACTATCTGTGTACTTTTAGAAAGTTAGGGATCAAATCCAAATTTTGCTTAATCACAGGGACCATCCGTGTACTTTACTCGTTTACTTTAATAAACACTAAAGTATTCTGCTTTATGTGATAGGTGGTTGTCGACCCCGACATGAGATTCCGTGATGTAGTTACAGGTTATCCCGGGAAAATGGACGATGCATCCGTGCTTCAAAAATCTAGTTTTCATGATTTATCAGAGAAAGGAGAGAGGCTAAACGGGAAGAAACTAAAGCTACCAGAAGGAACCGAAATTCAAGAATACATAGTTGGAGACTCGGGTTTTCCATTACTACCATGGCTCCTAACTCCATATCAAGGCCGGGATCTCCCCGAAACAAAAACCGAATTCAACAAACGCCATTTTGCAACAAAGTTGGTGGCCCAGCGGGCTTTGGCCCGCTTGAAAGATGTCTGGAGGGTGATCCATGGAGTGATGTGGCGGCCCGATAAGAACAGGTTGCCTAGAGTTGATTCTCGCGTGTTGTATCCTTCATAACATCATGATTGACATGGAAGACGATGCGTTAGATGAGCTGACTTTGACTAATCAACATGACTCCGGGTATCGCCCTGAGTTTTGCGACATGGTGGATACGAACGCGTCAATCTCGAGAGATAAGTTGGCTCTTTATTTGTCTTGAAGACTGGCTGTTTGATTTTATTTTTTTTCATACATTTGGTTCAAGAGTTTGTATATTACTTGGTAAAATGCTTAGAGTTTCAGATATTAGGATTTTGTTATACATATATTTCTATAGAGCGTATTATGTTTGAGGTTGTTATGTGAGTTAAATTTGTGATCTGGAAAGGGTTCAAATCTGTGTGTGTTTTTGTTTTTTATCTAGTGTTAGAGAAGTTGATGCTTTTTTTTAGATTGTGGGTAATATTTATAACTTTTTAGTTGTCGATTGATGCAACATGAGATTAAATAAGAAATTTTGGCCATTATTGGATTCCATTTAGAACCTTCCTTATTAATTTATTAACTTTTTCAAAAGTCATAGAGAGATCACTACATAGAGAGATCCATATACCGTCATGAGCGGGAGCGAAGCCTAGAGAGGCGCAGCTCAGGATTCAAGAGCTTAGAAAGGGTCAGGAAAGGAGCAGGGAAGGGGTTGGATTTCACATATGATCAGATCAATGGGCAACCATAGTTTACTTTTTTCGTAGTGCCCCTACAATTGAAAAGACATTCTAGCACTCATTTTATAATATAAGGGATTGCATGGCTTCGGTTGGTCACTTGCGGGAAATGAAGTCTTTGACGCGCGAGAAGAAGCGGTTTTTTTGCGTAGCTTGCGCATGGTGCAGGTCCTTGGCGTTGTCCCTATAGGTTGAACTGCTAATGCCTCCGATTAGAGATTTCACAATGCCATAGGATTGATTGAAGTTTCTGGCCGGCTTTGACATAAGAGGAAAAGTCATTTTAAAAAATTAATAAGTTAATAAGAAAGCTCTAAATAGAATCCTAAACATGACAAAAATGTGACCTTCCTTAATCTCTTGGTTTAACGCCTTAACCCCTTCACCCTCTTTTCTTCCATTCTTCGATCAATTAGTAATTCAGTTATTAATTTTCTAAATATAATCATTTTACAAACGTTATTCTAAATTATTATATATTGTTTCATAGTTTGGTAAAAAAAATAATTTTAGAAAAACTATTTTTGTAGTTTTTTAAGGGATTGTCTTATTTCGTTTCTATTATCTTTTCTTAAAAATATATTCCAATAATTTAATTAAAATATATCAATTTTATTAAAAATAACTGTTTCATTTTACTAAAAAAAACTTTTCATTTTTAAGATTTTTTTTGCATTTCAATAAAAAAAACCATATATATTTAAACAAAATTTGATTTAAATTAAATAAAATTCATTTTTAAGATTTTTTTCATGTCAATAAAAAAACTAGATATGTTTAACTAAAATTTGATTTAAAGATTTGCATAAAAAATACTGGAAATTTCCATTTTTGTTATAAAAAAACTTTTCCATTCCAAATAAAATACATCCTATTATTGTAAATGTTTTCAAAGAATGACATGACATGTTTCACTCTTCAATATTATATAATATGTTATTATAATTTACAATATAATTATGCTTTTGTATGTTAGTAATATGCTTTTATATTCACATCTATAACTTTACCTTTAGTTTCTCTTTCTAACAAGATAAAAGGACTCAGTCTCAAAGATTCACTCAAATCACAATACTAATAACCAATTTTCATTGTGTCCGAAGTGATCTGCATACGGCAATGTTGATAGTCACAGGTTCGGGATCTTTACATCACATTTTATTCTTTTGATATCAAATCCTAAGTCGTGATTTCTTCATTAATCAGACGTGTGTCGTTGAATTAGTGGCACATGATTAACAAACCAAGTCAAACAAAGGCTAATTTATAAACTGTTGCTTCTTGAAAGGATATTCTATTAAAAAGAAAACTTTCAATTTATCTATAATTTACACTATTTTAATTAAAATTAAATTTTTTATTTTTACATAAGAATTTTCATATTAAATCTTTATCTTTATTTTTATCCCTATATCTTCTTTATCCCTATATACCTAAAAAAATAAATCTGTATACTTATTTAGCTTACACTTCGATCTTTACCCGATTTTCCTTTCAATATTACATTTAAGTTATTCCTTATTTCGTTTTCATCAATCTCACACGTTTTTATTATTTAAATTTTATTACTTTTTTATAATAAAAGGTTTATTTACTGTTATTTTATCTCTATATTTCAATATTTAAGAATCGTGATTCTCATTTTTCCTCTTTTACCAATATGATCACATATATTTGAGTTTATAAAATAAAACCAAGGTTTACTAATACAAGACGTGTAATACACGAGATTCTAACCTAGAATATATAATCAAAAATTTATTTAAATGGTTTAAACGGGCCTTGCCCTTCATATGTTCTCATGTAGAGATGGGCATAATCGGGTTTTATTATTACCCGGAACCGGTTCTAACTCGGACCCGGTTCTGCTTGGATGTCATTGGAACCGGGTATGGTGTGGAACCGGGTCCAGTTCCTACCCGGGTTCACACCCAAGAATATGGAACCGTGTAGAACCGGGTACGGGTATTATGGAACCGGGTATGGTGTGGAACCGGGTATGGTGCGGAACCGGTTTCTGATAGTGTTGGGAACCGGTTCCTGACAGTCAAAACCTGACTTTTTTACTGTTCAGAACCGGTTCCTGACAGTCAAAACCTGACTTTTACTGTTCAGAACCGGTTCCTGACAGTCAAAACCTGACTTTCACTGTTCGAAACCGGTTCCTGATAAAAATGTTACCGTTGGAACCGGTTCCTGATAAATGTTACCGTTGGAACCGGTTCCTGACAGAATCGGTTTTTCTATATAAACCCCTTTACACTTTACACTTTACAGAATCGGTTTTTCTATATAAACTTAACACTTTAACAAGAGATAACGATGGCTTGCAACGATGAGGTCGTGGTTGTTTTGGAAACCAAAAGAAACCCCGCTATTTGGAAGCACTTTGACTTGTGCTTGATGTCGGATAGCCATGAAATGGCTAGATGCAAGGGGTGCGGGAAGTTCATGAAGGCGGCGGCCAACTCGACGCTCAAGAAACACACCGACCGCCATTGTCCGGTGACAAAGGCGAAAAACAATGAAAAGGGTGAAGCATCCGGGACCGGGTCATCCAAAGTTTAGTTTGTTTTATGTATTGTAAACCCATTTGTGTTTTATGATTAGTATGTTTAGTGTTTTATATGTTTTGTTTAACGTTTCTTGTTTAGGTTGTTTGTGTAACCGGGTACTTGTTTCTAGCAAAGACTTATAAAAAAACTCACATTAAAAATATATTGACGCCGGGTCTGGAAGGTTACCGTAGGAACTGGGTATGATAAGAACCGGTTACGGGTACAACCCGGGTACGGGTTGCCGGTTCCGGAACTTATTTTTTTCCAAAAATGTGGAACCGGGTAGGAACCATCGGGTATTTTGAACCCGGAACCGGTTCTACTATATGTCGGGTAGGAACCGGAACCGGTCCCAGGTAGGTTCCACCGGGTCGGGTTTGGAACCGGTTATTATGCCCATCTCTATTCTCATGCATTGCATGCGTATCAATGGGCCTAGCCCATATCATCATGTCTTTGAGCCTAGCCCATGTTATCATGTCTTTAGGCCTAGCCCATGTTATTGTGTGATTGGGCCTTGCCCATGTATTCGTGTGATTTGGCCTAGCCCATGCAATTATGTGATTGGGCCTAGCCCATGTCTTCTATGAAGTTGGGCCTTGCCCATGTGTTTAGTGTATTTGGGCCTTGCCCAAAATTAATTACATAAGTCCATAAGTTTGTATTATTGCATTTTTAGCATTTACACTAAGTATGAAGTATATAAGTATCCTGATATACTTATAGAATCTCTTGGTAACTTTTATATATTTTCGGTAATATATATATTCGTTAAGTGTCTTAAAGTATATTATTTTTAGACATGTCGTCGTAGTCGTTTAATATATATATTTTCACGTGGAAAGTCGCATGTGTCGTAGTAGCACCTCATGATGACGATATGCTCGTTTGTCGATGGTGAAACGGTATGTTTTATAAATTCGTCCGTTGTCCGAATTGTCCGCTCGTCCGATATTTTTGTTTTAAGACTTGTGTAAAAGTACATGTATCCATGTAATTTATACTTGGTGATTTTCAAGTATTTGGTGTGTTGTATTAGTTGGATATTCTTGTATTTAACATGTGTTCCCTAATAATTCTAGATACATACACAAGTATTCTACATACCCAGTGAAGCATTTATGATATATAATTTTTCCCAAAATTATACTTGTTGATACATATATATATATCATTTCCATCCATTTTAAATTATGAAAAATATATATAACTTTTAATAAAACTCTTGGATGATTAAGACTTAAACCTTGCCATTAAGGTTTGCTAATCATGATTAAGGTTACTAATCACAATTAACCATTTTAATCACCCTTTAATTACTCCTTAATTGCGATTAGATTTTTAAAAAATTTCGCCATAGTTTCCCTACGGCGATTTCCACGTAGTTTAACGTATTTAATACATGATTTAACCCACAAATCATCATCAAACTCAACCAAGTTTCAAGACACCAACTTTGCTTGCATGAACCATACATATTCATCCTCATTTCCATAGACCTTTTGTAAGTATATTTTTAACCACATCTTTGAAAATAATATCTTTATATATTTTCTAACAAGCTTCTTAAAAATTATCACTGTCCTCATACTTTAAAGTCTAGTTCCTTTGTCTAAACACACTTGTTTAGGCTACTTTTTAAGATGATCTTACTGAAAACAGGGCCGGCCCAACAAGCATATGACCCTAGGCCCAAGCCTAGGGCCACCACTATTGAAGGGCCACAAATTTTCGGTATGTTTTCTTACATAATAGGCCCATATACGTAGACACTAATGCACGAAATATCCCAGGCCCAATATGACATATGCGATAACCCTGACGGCGATAAACCAGATCCACGAAATAGAGTACGGTGAAACATGGAAAGACTGAAAAGGCAGCGAATTCTGAGAGTTCAGATGTGCGAATGGAATGCTGATTCTCGTAAATTGCGGCGTCTTTTGGTTACCGATATCGAATCATCGTCGATTAGGGCGGTAGAGCCGTCTTTAGGGATTTCAAATTTAAGAGTAATCATTGTCAATAGAAGAACACACAGGTAACAATAAACAATGGCTATTTTTTAGTTTTTTATATACTAATCATGGGAGAAATCAATAAGCATATTTTTGTATTACTCAAACCCTTAAACATTAGCTTAAATGAATTTTGCGATTTGTTGATTTAATTCTTTGGAACTTGAAACAGGGCCCTCATTTTTGCGATTTAATCTTGTGGATGGCTTTGAACTTGGAAGACATTGCACTTACACAGGTTAGATATTCTCATTTGTTGTTTAGGGTGTATTTTCATAATAGCATATTTGAATTTGTTGTTTAGGGCTTATACTTGTTTCATTTTTGATGATTTCAAGTTGTTGTTTAGGGAATTAGGATTTATTTGCTGGTTTCAAGTTGTGTTTAGGGAATTAGGATTTAAACATATATTATATCTATAGAAAACATATAACTTTAAAAAAATTAACTTCGCCAATTATAATATTTTTAGTTTATAATTGCCGGCCCCAAGCCTGTAAAGGAGGGTCTTGTTACTAAATATGTTGAAAATGATAATTTTACAAAAAGGGCCTCCACTTCTTAGTTCGCTTAGGGTCTCTAAAAATGTAGGAATGGCCCTGACTGAAAATCATGGTGTTTAACTTTTATAAAAGTTGTATCATCACAAATCATCTTCTAGTTTATGTAAAAGTCCATGGAATATAAGAATGGTGATCTTGTTTAGATCTAAACATCAAGATGTTTAGATCATCATTCCTAGCCTAGATCATACAAGATCATGCACTTAAACATCTTACTTTAACATAAATAACAAGATCATACTAACTAGTTAACACTGATCCGCATAATTAACATATAATACATATTTATTAGTAGACTTTTAAGTGATGATTAGGGTTTTAAGCTTTTTTTCTTTAGTGTTCAAGATGATCAACTTGTACTTTGGTAAACTACATATTAAAGAAGCGTAAAACTAGTAAAAGATGATCTTACAACTTTGCAAGTGGTTAGTGATCTTTAATTTGAAGATTAAGAAATATAAAATCTCCAAAGTAGCCTCTAATGATCCTCCATGCTTGCAAGTTCCTTATATCACCTTGCAATGACTTAGAATGGTTAATTTAGGGTGTTTATAAGTGAAAAATGGTGGGTTTATGGAGGTAATGTTTGTGATTTTTTTAAGTGTTAAAATGAATGGAAAGAATAATGGAGTGTTATATAATTGCAAAAAATGGACTTTATCCATTTATAAACCTTTTGCATAAAATGGTAGACATCCACAATCATACCATACTTCTTCATTATAAAAAGTCATCACCACATCAAGGTGGGGCACACATGGGGGCGGGGGTAAAATGAAAATATTTTGCAACATGTGACATAAAGCTTAAATTTAGGTGATTATTTGTAACACCTTATGTTTTTACGTCCAATATTTTTTCGACACGTGTTCCTGTAATTCTCGAAGGCCATTTGCTGACAGGAGGGACCAAAGTCGTTGAAATAATAAATGATAACCTCGTTATGCGATTGTTGAAAGTTGAGGGACTTAAAATGAAGATTTGGAATTTTTCCAAGTTCTGGACACCCTTACGGACTGCAAGGCTCAAGCCAAACGGTCCGTAAGGAAAACAAAACCTATGGGCGCCTGAGGTCCTTACGGACCGCAAGGCAAAGCCCATACGGTCCTAAGGACCTGCCAGCGAACAGAAACATGGCAGAGCCATGTTCGGCCACCTCTTGATGTTTTTGTTGCATTCTCTGCATGGTTGACACTACTTGGGACACCCATTCTCGTTTCTTAACACATGGCAACCATCTATGCACACTCCATGACTATTTAATTGATGAATTTTTGGTGTTTGCAACTCACTTCTTCACCGACATTCATCAAGTCCATGCTAGTGGATCTCCTGGTCACTTCCAAGCATTGCAATCTGTTCTTAGCACTCATTTGGACCTAATGTAAGTGTTCAAATTCGTGTTTAGTGATTTCTTATAGTTATTAGCTTAGAACAAAGTTTCGTCGTAAAAACGCCTTGACTTTGTTCTAATCCCGTGAACATCTAGCCTTTGAGCATAACGAAAATGGCTATGTGATTGTAATGATGTAGGTGTTAATCCCTTAAAAGGGCACCTCCTGATTACCACGAATTCTTGATCAATTGACGAGTCAAACCAAAAGTCAAAGAAAGTCAAACTGTCCAGTTTTATGAAAATTCATAACTAACAATCTAGATGTTATAACTGTTTTGAAGCACTAACAACATAAAAATAAGTTTTAGAACCTATACCAACTGATTTGGCTCGTCAAGATTTGGTCTAGCATCGGTTCACAACCGAAAGTTGCAATATTTGACTTTTCCTTTGACTTTCCTCCTGATCCGATTTAGCCATTTTGGCTACTGAACTTTGGTCACTTTAAGACATATTTAGGTATAGGATGACCTCCTAAAGTTTCGTCTCTCGATTCATTAGAAATCTGAGATTACATACAAGTTCTGTTAAAATTACATAAACTTTGCAAAAAGTCCTTTTTGTGCAAATCATGATTTTAAACACCCATGCATGTAAAATAAGATAAAACTGAATTGTAAACATACTTTGATTATGTTATGTCAAGAATCTGATTATAATCTGAGTTTTCGCAAAAGATGCGTTTATAGCATTTAAATGACTAAATTGCCATTTTCGGTATTCTAGAAAGATTAAACATGGTTTTACCTTCAAAATGAAAATTTACTGATATAAAATGGGTAAGTAGGATATATTGGGATGTTTATTCATACTATGACATGAATGAAGGTCTAAGACTCGTTAAATGCCAAGAAATAATGTATAAAATTGAAAAAAATAAAATACTGGATTAGTTCAGTATTACATGACAATCCAAAGATGTTCCATACCTCTCTTCTACAACTCGATAAGATGCTTTAACTAACTTTATACAAATCTTTTACCTACTATTGAAACATAATAAATAACATATTTTGGTTATATAAAACAGGTCCTAACCTTAGTTTATCATAAACATCGAATTTAATGGCAATTTTTCGACTTTTACGCCTTTCCGGCGCATAGTATGGTTTAAAACCATAACTATGAGCCAAGACTTGCTACCTACTGATTATAAACTTATTTTCAACATCTTAACAGTAAGTACAAGTCCCGAACTCAGAATCCCAATTTTTGGCTTCAAAACTATGTGTGAATTTACCAAAATGCCTTACGAGACATAGATTATTTAAAAATCGTCAAACACACATCTATTTGATATATACTGTTATAACATCATATATTTTCATAGAATATTAACAACCTTGATATCAGATTCATTTTAAACATCTTTTATAAAGCATTAAGATGACCAAAATACCCTAGTAAGGCATAATTCAGTTTTAAATATACCTGGGCCTATCTTTTGCAAAGCTACTGATCTTATAACATATTTTAAACATGTACTCATATGGAGCTTGTATATGACTCTCTTGGTTACCCGGTCTCGCCTATGTGCGTTCGGTTAAGCTTACGTAGCTAATTTACGTACTTAAACCGAAACAGGTTTAACCTTGTCATTTCTATATCAAAATCTAGAATGTTGTTGGTTTACCCATATTAGACAAGTTTATATACTTGTTGGGTCCAACTAACATCCTATTCCGGTCACCGCTTATCTAGCGTATTGTACAATATTGTTTTAGCGTAAGACTAACCGGTCCGAGTCTAAGACTTAACTAAGGACCCGTTAGCATTCTAATATTGGTTAATAATTACCATCACTCCAGACTAAACGCCTTCCGGTAAATTGTACCTGTACTTGCTTTGATCTACGGCTGAGTTCTGACTTTCCGAAGACTTAATTTCAGGTAAATACCCTTAACTTATTTTCCCTATACGGGCTTGGGATACAGTAAATTATTACTGCTTAGTCGGGTATAGGATCATGTTTTATCCAGTTGTGATAATGAACTAAAATCTTGCATAACTCGTTTGATCTGTTTTTTTTCTGAAACTAAAACATTGGGGGTGGACTTGACCGTGTTCGGGATATCCTTGGCTCACTAAAGTGCTAGTGGCCACGACAATATAGCATGACGTGTAGGCATACACTGGGTAATTGCTATCTGCTTTCTATGTGAAAGTTCAGAATGGTGTGTCAGTCGATCAGGTCACGGTTTCTGTACCAGGCTCCATATGTAAAAGCCTGACATGTAAATCTGTATACAAGGTCATTTGTACTATCCCAAGTTATTTATAAAAATATGCCAAGTGCACCTAAAACCATTTTCGGAAGGATTTTCAAAATGAGTCGGTTGAGTGTATTTACTAGTGTAAACTGACGTATTTTCAAAGACTAAAATACAGGTACATGTACAAAATAGGCCGGAAGCTGCGGGGCATTGACATTAAGGAGTTGCGACCTTAGAAGTTGAGCCTGTAGAGTCTGTTATCTTTTGTATATGTTTATTCCGATCCGTCTGTGGATCTTATTACAAGCCTTGTTGTATATTGTGTTTTGAACTTTTGGACACTTATTGGTTTGTAATACTTTATAATTACTCCAATCCTTCCGCTGTGTTGCTCTGGGTTGTAATTGGTTATGATGATATCAACTGTACGTCACGATACTCCCCACCGGGCCCACCGGAATACACGTGGAAATCGGGGTGTGACAGGTTGGTATCAGATCCAACGTTTGAGGGAATTCAACACTTGTCTTTAGTGTTTGATCTCAAACGACACAGTAACACATTCCTTAGACTCCCGAGTCTAGGCTATGACCTAGGATTGTTCATTTCCTTATTTTATTGTATTGCTTTGTTTTGTGTTTTAACTTATTTTGAAGCAGGAATCATACCCCCTAAATTCTCAAGAGGAGAAAAAGGAAAGGGACTAATGAGGAGTGGATCCTCGAAGTAAGGGCCTTCCAAAGCACCCGTGTACAACCCCTACGAAGGTTCGGACGACTCGTCATCACCATAGGAGCCTTACCCAGATTTACCTCATGAGTATTCGCCACCATCTGAGCCACATTATGTCCAACAACCTTCGCATTCGCATCATAGCCACCATTCCTACCACTCACATTCCCATTCTTCTCAAGGGAATTACAACGCTGATATCCAACTACGTTCACTTTCAGTGACTCCGCCCGAAGATTCTCCAGAACCTATGGAGGAAGATTCAGAACCAGGGCTGCCAGCAAGAGGATCGATGGGTCACCCCATCTACATATCCAGCGGTTCTAACTCGTACAATGGAACCCCTCATCACTACACCGACAGCTACGAGAAAAAGGTGGGGACAATATGTATTCTACAATACCCCTTCTATCCATAATACCCCATCCTACCACGACACACCTTCATACCACACTCCACCACAAGAACCACCAATGGAGCAGCCACTACCACCTCCATCTCCAAGAAGAAGTGGGGCGCGCATGTCGGTGCGCCTAGGACCGAGAGTAGGGTCACTCTCACCTAATCCTTACCCTATTATTCCCGAGGACCCACAAATGGATGGACCCTCGCATACTTCACCATTTGTGGAGAACCAACCACAACTAACTGTTGAGCCTGAGCCTCAACCACCAATTCCTATAAGTAAGCCACCACCACTACCACCATCAGGTTTTATAACCATATCCCTTCTTATTCAAACCTACCTGGATATAACCCATTTGAACCCTCTACTTGGCCAGAGCATAGCCACAGTCATAATGTACCACTTCATGACCCATATCTAGAAATGGCCATGAATGCACACTATCCCAACCCCTATCCTTATCAACCAAGTGGATATCCTTATTATAATTATCAACACCCGGTTGCATCATCTCAACCCCAACCTCAAACGCAACCGCATCAGCCACCGCCAACAATGGAAGTTCTTACTGAAGCAATAGAAAAGGTCAAGGAACTTCATGAACAAACAGCTAAAGACAACAAGAAGAATAACAAGCTGTTGAAAAGGCTAGTAAAGAACCTAAGAGGGAAAAAAGATTAAATTCATCACTATCTTTGTATTTGTTATTTTAAATTAAGTCCTTGCGTGGACAAGTCTTATTTAGTCCCTGCGTGGACATTTTAATTATTTCAAGAATAGTCTATGCGAGGACAATTTTCCTTTATTAAGTCCTATTCATGGACTCTATTGTATCGCATTATTATTATTAATGGAATTTTGAAATTTTAATTATGTATGCCTTTCATCAAGTTGTTCGAGCGATCGTCTCGATTTTTTCGAAATTTATGATCTGCGAAATATTTCTAAAAGATCCTCTTGATGATTTACACCCGCCAAGTGATTAGGTCACACGAATTGAAAAAATGGTAGTTATATGGTTTTCTACCATGATAGTTAAGGTTGAGATTTCCCTTCTATCCAGGGGTGGTGAACTACGTTCTAAACCTCCCTGTCTGCCTGATCTGGACTAGTTATTCAAAATCATTTTAAGAGATTATTCTAAAAAGTTAATATATTCAAAAGATTAACCTCCTGGTAAGTGTGAGTTGGGGAACCACATGAACCGTCTAGGTAATTGACTACGTCAACCTGCGTGATCTATTTTGATTATGATTAATCATCAGTGTGATGATTATTTTACTTAACACCCATTAGTGGTGTGATGCTTCTAAGCTATATTTATGTCCGTTAATGACAATTGACAGCTGTAGTCTACGACTCCCTGTCTCGAGGTAGTAAAACTACGTTCGAACCTCGAAGTTTCGCGATCCTTTAGTGATCTTAGCATTTTGTGATTTAAGTTGTTTCGACTAAGCCTTTGGCGCTATTCTTATGTCCCTGGTGATAGGCCTTCGTGCCATACTTAAACACCCCCCCCCCATAAAATTTACAAGTTCGTACGGCTCTATTATACCATACAATGCAAGTCATCAAGCATGTATGACTAATTTAAATTTATAATATTAATATTATAGTTTCAAGCAAGATGGCGAACTCTAACGAAGTAAATAGTCAGAAAAAGGATGATAGCGCAAATATAGTTATGAATAAAGAAGACTTCCAGGCTCCATAGACGTAGCAGTGGGGAAGGCAATGGAGAAAGCAATTGAGAAATTTAAAGTATCGAGCTCTACACATTCTAGAACCTTATGAGGACTAACTCAAAGCCTCAACCCTCTGATAAAGAGGAAAGTTCTGTGCATTCCTCAAATGTGAGGAGTGAAGTAAAGAAGAAAGAAATTCGTGACAAAGATAATGCTCCTAAGATGGATGCACCTACAAGTATTTCACCTCGTGTAAACCGCGAGACTTTAACGGCGAAAAAGGAGCCGTAGAGACCTTGAGATGCTTGGATGAGATAGAGACGGTAGTGGACATCACTGTGGTTACGCCGAAAAAGATGTTGTCAAATCGCTTCTCAGTCTTTCAAGGGCAATGTCCCTAATCTGGTGGAAAGCTTTGATGCAATCAGCTGGAAAAGTGCATCTATATAATTTGGGATGGTCCAAATTCGTGGAACTGGTTAAGGACACCTACTGCCCACCTCAGAGGTGGAGAAGATAGCAATGGATTTCTTAGCTCTCACAATGAAAAATCTCGATTGCCGAAAGTATGTCACCAATTTTGATTCTTATTCCCGATTAGTGTCGTATCTGGTCACTCCTGAGCCAAAACGCATTGCGTGTTTCATTAATGGACTGGCTCCAGAGATAAGGAGTTTGGTTAAGGCTGTTTAGCCTAACACTTACAAATCAGCGGTTGAGCTGTCCCTTTCCCTCACCCAAGATTATGTGAGGCGAATATCAGGAAAATCAGAGTATGATGGGAAGAGAAAAAGAGAGGACGACCGGAATCACCGGTCAAACAAGAATCGAATTTTTGGATTCAACAGGAATCAACAGAGGTCGGATGATAGGCCTAAGTGTAGGAAGTGCAACTGACGACACTTTGGATCGTGTCGGGAGACTCTCAGTCTAAACCTTGTGGAATTCGTAAGAAGGTGGGGCACACGGCCCTAGATTGCAAAGATCTGAAGGAAGCCACTTGTTGCAATTGTGGTGAGAAGGGGCACATCAAACCTAACTGCGCCAAGTACAAGAAAGATGAAACTGCTAAGGATGATAGGGCGAAGAAAGGAAAGCTCGTGCCTTCCAAATGAAAGCTAAGGAGGCTGTGAACGACGACAATGTGATAACAGGTACGTTCCTTATAAATGATGTTTATGCTAGAGTTCTTTTTTTATTCCGGAGCCGATAAATCTTTTGTAGATCATAAGTTTAGTGCCTTATTAAACTTGCCTATAAGAATTCTAGATGTAACCTATAACGTAGAACTCGCTGATGGAATGATTGAGACCGCTTCTACGATTCTAGATGGATGTTCCATATCTATCAAGAATCATTCCATTCCTGTTTCACTTCTGCCCATGAAATTGGCAGGATTCGATGTAGTTCTTGGTATGGATTGGTTGTCTAGTAACCAAGCCCATATAGCCTGTAACAAGAAACTCATCGAAATCAAAACCCAACTGGAGATACACTCGCTATACAAGGAGATCGTTATTATGGATTATCAAAAAGGGATCACTACTCAAAGCATCAAAGTGTTTAAAGAAATGTTTGTCATTTATATGGCACAAGTGACCATTGACGAGCCAAAGCCAAAAATTGAAGACTTGCCCATTATATCTGAGTTTACAGATGTTTTCCCCGAAGACTTGTCTGGTCTGCCTCCAGACAGATAAGTGGAGTTTAGAATTGATATCATACCGGGAGCCGCCCCTGTTGCGAAAGCCCCATACCGATTGGCACCCACAGAAATGAAGGAATTACGAACCCAGATAAACAAATTACTAGAAAAGGGTTTTATCCAACCAAGCTCTTCGCCTTGGGAGCTCCAATCTTGTTCGTGAAAAAGAAAGACGGTTCGATGCAGATGTGCATTGAGTACTGTGAGCTGAATAAGCTAACTATCAAGAACCGCTATCCACTTCCCAGGATCGATGATTTATTTGATCAACTTCAAGGAGCAAGCTACTTTTCCAAGATCGATTTAAGGTCAGGATACCATCAACTCAAAGTCCGAACAGAAGATGTGCCGAAGACAGCCTTTAGGGCAAGATATGGACATTACGAGTTCTTAGTGATGCCATTTGGGCTCACTAATGCACCTGCAACATTCATGGATTTGATGAACAGGGTCTGCAAGCCATATCTTGATAAGTTTGTCATTGTCTTCATAGACGACATACTTATCTATTCTAGCAGTCAGACTGACAACGAGAAACATTTGAGGTGTATTTTGGAATTGTTAGGACAAGAGAAGCTCTACGTAAAATTTTCAAAGTGCGAGTTTTGTTTGCGTGAAGTTCAGTTCTTAGGACACGTTGTCAGTGAACGTGGAATTCAAGTAGACCCCGCTAAGGTCGAGGTCGTAATGAACTGGCAAGCCCCTAAAACCCCGTCAGAGATACGTAGCATTTTGGTATTAGCTGGTTACTACCGAAGGTTTATTGAAAACTTCTCGAGAATTGCTACGCCCCTGACTACTTTGACTCGCAAGGATGTTAAGTTCAATTGGGGTTCGAGTCAACAGGAAGCTTTTGAGGTTTTGAAACAGAAGCTGAGTAATGCACCTGTATTGACCTTACCTGAAGGAATAGAAGACTTTGTAGTCTATTGTGACGCATCACACACTGGCATGGGTTGTGTACTCATGAAAAGAGGAAAAGTTATCGCTTATGCCTCAAGACAGCTGAAGGTTCATGAAAGAAATTACACCACACACGATTTGGAGTTAGGTACCATGGTGTTTGCGCTCAAGTTATGGAGGCATTATCTTTAAGGAACAAAATGGATTATATACTCTGACCATAAAAGTCATCAACATTTGTTTAACCAGAAGGATTTGAATATGCGACAGCGTCTATGGATGGAAACGCTCAATGATTATGACTGCGAAATTCGTTATCACCCAGGCAAAGCAAATGTGGTTGCCGATGCCTTAAGTCGCAAGGAAAGGGTTAAACCCATTCGGGTTAACGCCAAAAGTATGGAAGTGAGAAATAGCTTGAGTGAGAAAATCTTGCAAGCTCAGTAGCAAGCCTTATTAGAGGTGAATCTTTCGAATGAAGAATTGGGAAAAATAGTGGAGCAACTCACGCCAGGAAGTGAAGAAATCTTTAGATTCTGTGGGCAAATTTGGATTCCAGTATTTGGAGGACTCAGGGATTTAATTCTCCAAGAAGCGCATAATTCTAAATACTCTGTTCACCCGGGCAATGATAAAATGTACCAAGATTTGAGGCCCAATTATTGGTGGGCAGGGCTGAAGAAATCTATAGCTACATATGTAGCTAAATGTTTGACGTGTTCGCAAGTTAAGGCCGAACACCAGAAACCGTCAGGACTACTGCAACCACTGGAAATTCCCATGTGGAAATGGGAATGTGTAACGATGGATTTCATCACCAAGTTACCAAAGACGAACCGTGGGAATGACACAATATGGGTCATCGTGGATTGATTGACTAAGTCGGCACACTTTCTGTCCATTAAGGAAACTTACACTTCGGATGAACTGGAAAAATTATATGTGGATGAGATTTTATCCTTACAAGGCGTGCCGGTATCCATTGTGTCGATAGAGACACCAGGTATGCTTCTCACTTTTGGAAGAGCTTTCAGAAAGCTTTGGGCACACGTTTGAATTTTAGTACGGCATACCACCCGCAGACAGATGGACAAAGTGAACGTACTATTCAAACGTTGGAAGATATGTTGCGCGCATGTGTAATCGATCTAGGAGGAAGTTGGGACAAACACTTGCCTCTAGTCGAATTTTCCTACAACAATAGCTACCATGCAAGTATCCAAGCCGCCCCGTTTGAAGCTTTATACGGAGAAAGTGTAGGACGCCCGTTTGTGGGCAGAAGTTGGGGAAGCCCAACTAACAGGTGCAGAGATTGTCCTGGAGACGACAGATAAGATTTTACAAATTCGTGATCGTCTTAAGGCTGCCAGGGATAGGCATAAAAGTTATGCGGATACGAGGCGTAAACCTCTGCAGTTCTAGGTAGGGGACCAAGTTTTATTAAAAGTATCGCCCTAGAAAGGCGTTATGCGCTTTGGAAAGAAGGGCAATTGAGCCCTAGGTACATTGGACCGTTCGAGATCATCGAACATGTCGGGTCGGTGTCTTATAAGTTGAAACTACCAGAGAAACTTAGTGGGATCCATGATGTGTTACACATATCCAATCTGAAGAAATGCCTAGCCGACGAATCATTGGCAATGCCACACGAAGACGTGCAAATTGATAAAAACATGCGGTTCATTGATAAACCAGTTGGAATTGAAGATCGGCATGTGAAAAAGTTACGCAGGAAGCACGTGCCAATTGTGAAGGTCAAATGGGACGCTCTTCGAGGTCCCGAATATACGAGGGAAGTTGAGTCCGTTATGCGACAAAAGTATCCATACTTGTTCGATTAAAATCTCGAGGTCGAGATTTAATTTAAGGGGTAAGGATGTAACAACTCGTGTTTTTACGTCCAATATTTTTCCGACACGTGTCCCGGTAATCCTAGAAGGCCATGTGCTGTAACAGGAGGGACCAAAGTCGTTGAAATAATAAATGATAACCTCATTATGCAATTGTTGAAAGTTGAGGGACTTAAAATGAAGATTTGGAATTTTTCCAAGTTCTGGACACCCCTTACGGACCGCAAGGCTCAAGCCAAACGGTCCGTAAGGAAAACAAAACCTGTGGTAGCCTGAGGTCCTTACGGACCGCAAGGCAAAGCCCATACGGTCCGTAAGGACCTGCCAGCGAACAGAAACATGGCAGAGCCATGTTCGGCCACCTCTTGATGTTTTTGTTGCATTCTCTGCATGGTTGACACTACTTGGAACACCCATTCTCGATTCTTAACACATGGCAACCATCTATGCACACTCCATGACCATTTAATTTATGAATTTTTGGTGTTTGCAACTCACTTCTTCACCAACATTCATCAAGTCCATGCTAGTGGATCTCCCGGTCACTTCCAAGCATTGCAATCTGTTCTTAGCACTCATTTGGACCTAATGTAAGTGTTCAAATTCGTGTTTAGTGATTTCTTATTGTTATTAGCTTAGAACAAAGTTTCGTCGTAAAAACGCCTTGACTTTGTTCTAATCCCGTGAACATCTAGCCTTTGAGCATAACGAAAATGGCTACGTGATTGTAATGATGTAGGTGTTAATCCCTTAAAAGGGCACCTCCTGATTACCACGAATTCTTGATCAATTAACGAGTCAAACTAAAAGTCAAAGAAAGTCAAACAGTCCAGTTTTATAAAAATTCATAACTAACAATCTAGATGTTATAAAATATGTTTTGAAGCACTAACAACATAAAAATAAGTGTTAGAACCTATACCAACTGATTTGGCTCGTCAAGATTTGGTCTAGCATCGGTTCGCAACCGAAAGTCGCAATATTTGACTTTTCCTTTGACTTTCGCTCCTGACCCGATTTAGCCATTTTGGCTACTGACTTTTGGTCACTTTAAGACCATATTTAGGTATAGGATGACCTCCTAAAGTTTCGTCTCTCGATTCATTAGAAATCTGAGATTACATACAAGTTCCGCTAAAATTACATAAACTTTGCAAAAAGGTTCTTTTGTGCAAATCATGATTTTAAACACCCATGCATGTAATATAAGATATAAACTGAATTGTAAACATAGTTTGATTATGTTGATGTCAAGAATCTGATTATAATCTGAGTTTTCGCAAAAGATGCGTTTATAGCATTTAAATGACTAAATTGTCCTTTTCGGTATTCTAGAAAGATTAAACATGGTTTTACCTTCAAAATGAAATGTATGCTGATATAAAATGGTAAGTAGGATATATTGGGATGTTTATTCAGATTATGACCTGAATGAAGGTCTAAGACTCGTTAAATGCCAAGAAATGACCAAATTACCCTTTTTATGAAAAATGACTTTAACTACACTTTTTATAACCAAATCTTTTACCTACTATTGAAACATGATAAATAACATATTTTCGTTATATAAAACAGGTCCTAACCTCAGCTTATTATAAACATCGAATTTAATGGCATTTATCGACTTTTACGCCTTTCCGGCGCATAGTATGGTTTAAAACCATAACTATGAGCCAAGACTTGCTACCTACTGATTTATAAACTTATTTTCAACATCTTAACAGTAAGTAAAAATCCAGAACTCAGAATCCCAATTTTTGGCTTCAAAACTATGTGTGAATTTACCAAAATGCCCTTACGAGACATAGATTATTTAAAAATCGTCAAACACACATATATTTGATATCCTACTGTTATAACATCATAAAAATAAGTATTTTCATAGAATATTAACAACCTTGACATCAGATTCATTTTAAACATCTTTTATAAACATTAAGATCACCAAAATACCCTTGTAAGGCATAATTTAGTTTTAAATATACCTCGGGCCTATCTTTTGCAAAGCTACTGATCTTATAACATATTTTAAACATGTACTCATATGGAGCTTGTATATGACTCTCTCGGTTACCCGGTCTCGCCTATGTGCGTTCGGTTAAGCTTACGTAGCTAATTTACATACTTAAACCGAAACAGGTTTAACCTTGTCATTTCTATATCAAAATCTAGAATGTTGTTGGTTTACCCATATTAGACAAGTTTATATACTTGTTGGGTCCAACTAACATCCTATTCCGGTCACCGCTTAATCTAGCGTATTGTACTATATTGTTTTAGCGTAAGACCAACCGGTCCGAGTCTAAGACTTAACTAAGGACCCGTTAGCATTCTAATATTGGTTAATAATTACCATCACTCCAGACTAAACGCCTTCCGGTAAATTGTACATGTACTTGCTTTGATCTGCGGCTGAGTTCTGACTTTCGGAAGACTTAACTTCAGGTAAATACCCTTAACTTATTTTCCCTATACGGGCTTGGGATACGGTAAATTATTACTGCTTGGTCGGGTATGGGATCATGTTTCATCCAGTTGTGATAATTAACTAAAATCTTGCATAACCCGTTTTGATCTGTTTTGTCTGAAACTAAAACATTGGGGGTAGATATAACATCCGTCAAAAACGGATTTTTACCAAACCCGCTCCGTTTATTAACCGAACAATTAGTTAAAACTTTCGTTGCGAATTTAATGCCCAAAATAATTTTAAGCGATACATAATCAATTATTATACTGGAATATATAATTTGTTTTTTGAAAACTGTTAAAAATCAGAAAATAAAAATGTTTTGGCACTGCCGGGTTTCGAACCCGGGTCAGTCAGCCGGTTCAGCAACTTAACACACGCACACTCAACCACTGCGCCACTGATGAATCTTGTTAATTATTAGAATCAATTAATTCATAACATCTTTTTCGAATTCAAAACCGGCGCCCAAATTTCAGTCGTCGGAAATCCCGGCGATCTCGCGAAATTTAACGATTCCTTCAGTTATAACGTAAACTTTAAACACACATCGGTTATAACCGACGCCTGAGTCCGCGACACCAACTATAACCGCCGAAAAACGTAATGACTTTGAATCAAGTCGGAAATTGGACCAAGTTCATCGATAACCTGCCTTATAAATACCCCCTCGAACCTCTGCAAACCTTTTCGCTCAAAACCGCACCCTTTCTCGGCGAAAACTCACTCGCCGGAAATCTTCTGCTCGTCGCCGGAAAACCGAACCCTCCACTTCTAAGCCTTACTAAACCCCCTGAGCTTATACGAAGTCACCCACATCCTTTTCAAGCTTTCTGAAGACTCGTTGCTGCAAGACACACGACGCCGGAACCTGTTGCTGTCGCCGGAGTTCTGCCGGAGAAACAGAGGAATCCAGTCGGTATACCTCACGCTTAAATCGTCCCTTCTTTTTATTTAATCTCACCTGTAATTAACTAAAAAACGCTAAAGAAACCGATTAAAACATTGAACCAGTCGGACTTCCGATTCTGGTTAAAACTGACGAAGAAGACGAAGTTCGGTAACATATAAGTATAATTAAAATCAAGTTATTACTCGGGTTAGACACAAAGTCCAGCGGTGGACTGTGTGCACAATAAACACACTAACGTCTCGAGTTCGAATCTTGTCCCACACACGCTGCCTTAATAAAATGTCTTTTTTGTTAACTGAACCGCATTCATTTCATATATATGTTAAGTTTATTAATAACCGGAATAGTAACCAAGTTAGACACACAGTCCAGTGGTGGACTGTGTGTATGTTTAATCACAGGACACGAGTTCGAGTCCGGTCTTCTGCACCGACTCGGACAATTATTTACCTTTTTAAATAAGCCAGAAATGAAAATACTTAGTTTGTATTTAAGTATAATAAAAATCGGTTTACATAACATGTTAAACACACAGTCCAGAGGTGGACTGTGTGTTAACGCAACCCACAGGTCCCGGGTTCGAGACCTGTGGAGCGCACCGGTCCGATTCAGTTAAATCATTTTTAAAATAAATGATTTTCGATTAATCTAATTAATATATAAATATAATTAAAAACAGAAATATTTCGGGTTAGACACGTAGCTCAGTTGGTAGAGCTGCGTGCACGCGTACGGGAGGTCTCTGGTTCGAGCCTCACTCAGCGCACATATACACGCATACGAACCGGTCAAAGTCAAAGTCAAGGTCAACGGTCAACGGTCAACTGTAGCAAAAAAAATCAATTTTTTTATTATTTTTATTAAAAATCAATTAAAAATAATTAAAAATAACATTTTTAAGGTTAGAAAATAGCCTTAAACTCACAAAAATACACCCAACAATCCTACTAAAATGGATTAATATAAATCCGTTTACTTACCGAACCATAATGCTATTTGTCTAGGTTAATTTCACTCGTGGTTAAAACCACTTCGCGTGCATTCAACATCATCAACCGAACGCACCCACTGTGAGTGAATCTTACAACTCCCCCTTTTTAATTACACGTTTTGGGGTGTGTCATGTGTCACAAAATAATTAACTCGTCTATTTAAACTTGTGCCATACCATATCATGATCTAAACTTAGATTGTTTATATTGTTGTGATTATGTATTTCATTTTGTCAACTTGTATGAAATTCATTCATTAAGCCCATCAGTTCCTCGTGGGAGATGAGTGAGCAACGCATGCCTCAAAACCAATCCATTATTGTTCATGTGTGTATTGTTGAGTTTATATTATTTGTAGTTATGTCTTTCATATTATCATGTTTATGCAATTCATTCATTAGGCCCATCAGTTCCTCGTGAGAGACGAGTTGAGCAACGCGTGCCTCTAAACGATCTATTATTGTTCATGTGTGTATTGTTTAATTATTAAATTGATTTATGAATAAGTTTACATCTATTTTTACTCATGTGTGGTTGTGCACTTATTTCATAATCATTTAAATAAACTTGTTCAAATGTTTTCCATAGGATTCACTCGCCAACTTTTTGTTAATCCAAAAACCCTTTTACACATGATACAGGTGAACAGGCTGAAGCAAGGAAAACATAGGAAATGCCTTAGAAGAGAACAAAGAAGCTTAGATTGATAGTTAGAACATGTTGTAATATTTATTGTAAATTTCCATTAAATTGTATTAATGAATATGAAACGTTAAAATAAATGTCATGAGCTTTGATGATAACCCAATCATGCCCCGATCACCTTTTCCGCTGCGGGTCGGGGTGTGACAGTAGACTTGACCGTGTCAGGGATATCCTTGGCTCACTAAAGTGCTAGTGGCCACGAAAATATAGCATGGCGTGTAAGCATACACTGGGTAATTGCTATCTGCTTTCTATGTGAAAGTTCAGAATGGTGTGTCAGTCGATCAGGTCTCGGTTTCTGTACCAGGCTCCATATTTAAAAGCCTGACATGTAAATCTGTATACAAGGTCATTCGTACTATCCCAAGTTATTTATAAAAATGTTCCAAGTGCACCTAAAGCCATTTTCGAAAGGATATTCAAAATGAGTCGGTTGAGTGTATTATCCTGTGTAAAATGACGTATTTTCAAAGATTAAAATACAGGTACAAGTACGAAATAGGCCGGAAGCTGCGGGGCATTGACATTAAGGAGTTGCGACCTTAGAAGTTGAGCCTGTAGAGTCTGTTATCTTTTGTGTATGTTATTTCCGATCCGCATGTGGATCTTATTACAAGCCTTGTTGTATATTGTTTTTCGAACTTTTGGACACTTATTGGTTTGTAATAGTTTATAATTACTCCAAGCCTTCCGTTGTGTTGCTTTGTGTTGTAATTGGTTATGATGATATCAATTGTACGTCACGATACTCCCCACCAGGCCCACCGAAATACACGTGGAAATCGGGGTGTGACATTATTCTAATTAGGTGTGATTAGTGTAATGGCTATTTAATTAGGGAAACAATGTGATGTTAAGGTGTTAAATAAGGCTAACTAGTTCCCTAGACTAGTAAATGTTGAGTTTAGATGGTCGAAAAGCTTTTCGTTTAGTTATTCGATCAATATTGGTACTTATATATTATACCGACGAATATTTTCGAGAGTTGTATTTCCGCAACCACGAGATGTAGGAAGGGATTTCGAATCCCAAATGAGGCTTAACTAGCTCTCTAGATTAATGTATGAAGCTATGGACACTAACTATTTCATCGGTTCGACAATCGGGCGCCTTCCGGTCTTCGTCGTAATACTGGAAGCGATGCCTTTTATGTATTTTTATATCCTTATATTGTTTTAAGGTACTTATCATTACTCTGTGATAATTCTGGAGTCACGGAAATGCTGTATAAATTTTGTGGACGCGTTAAAATTCTTATATTTATCGCCGATTCGGGCAGTTTCGTGATTCAAGTGTTATATCGGAAAGTTGTGTATTATTGCAAGATATATTCCCACATTAGGGTTTTTATGTATATATGGACTTAGTTATGTCATTTGTATGTCTTTACTCATCGTTTTATTTCGTTTCAACAAGTTTGCTAACATGAATAGTGTAATCGTGAATAGTGCGCCCAGCACTCTACCAACACTTTTTAGACATAGTTTGATTGGTTTCGCGACGTGACGAAAACCAATATATGTTATAGTATGTTTAACTTGTCCTATCACTATTATATATATATATTGTACGACTCAGTTACGTAATTAAATTACATTAAATACATGAGATTATGTAATAAAGATAGTGATTATATTGTACGAATTTCTGGTTATTTGTCGTTTGTCATGGGTGGTAGGTTTTTTTAGGTTTTGTGAGGGTTGGGGGAGGGGGTAGGTTTTTTTGGTGAGGTATAGTTTTTTTTCTTTTTCTTTTTTTTTGGGGGAGGGGGGGGGATGTTTAGGTTTTTGGGTGGGGGCGGGGATGGGTGTTTAGGTATTGGGTGATGGTGGAGTGGGTTTATTTTGTTGTGTTCACATTGGTTCTTGCAATAAGAGTGGTTCTCAAATGAACCCTACCCTATATATATGGGTGGGTTATCTTAGAGCTATTCAAAATGCTCGGCGCTCGAAGATCGTTCGAAAAATTTCGGAAATTTGCTCGTTCGATTCATTGCTCGGTTAAAACCGAGCCGAGTGGCTCGGTACGGTTTAAAAACGAACCGAGCACGAGCACAGGTACGCTCACTTGTCGCTCGTTTGGTTTCGATATTTTTATTATCATATATATATATATATATATGTTTATTAAATATAAACATGTCACATAATATTTATTATATTATATATATAATAAATATTAAAAGTATATTAATTATATTATATATATAATAAATATATTAAAAAGTATAACAAAAGTTGAAATCTGATATTCGCGGTATTGTTTTAGACTTTAGTAAAGTAACCCTAAATCCCTAATTCCTTATTTCCCTCATTCTTCTCAAGACTCAAGTTCACCGTTTCAATATTTCACCAAAACTAGCCTTAATCTCTCTCGCTCTCTCTCTTCAGACTGAATCTCTCACAACCTTCTCTCGTATCATCCTTCTGGCCTTCTCCCTAGCATTTTAGATGTTCTTAAACGTTAAACACTTGGATGACATTTTGTGTTTATTTCCGTAGGACTTTTTTATGTTTGTATTTTGTTAAACTGTTAAGTGTGTGTGAGACATATTAAGTTGGTGAATTTTGGTCAATGAATGTCTATGTATGAATGCTAAATAAAACTAAGCAAAAGCAAACCGAACCGAGCGGCTATGTTCTAAACCGAACCGAGCACGAGCATAAGATTTCCGCTCGATTTCCTAATCCCGAACCGAACTGAGCACGAGCATACCTCTGTTCGGTTCGGTTCGGCTCATGAACACCCCTAGTTATCGTACAATAACCACTTAATGTGCGACAATACGTAAGTAAATTACGCAATGTTCATTTGTAAATTACACACGTTATAAATTTCAAAATCTAATTACGCATAAAGAAGAAACCATGCATGGTCAAAACACAAATTTTAAGATGACCCTTTTTATTACTATTATTCTTTTTATTTCATATCATTACAACTAAAAAACACACATAAAAGTCAAATATAACATTGAAATGCCTTGATTGCTGAAATAAATGGATGATCACATCAAAATTATTGGCAATACTTGTTGGGATATAAAGCCAAAACTACATCAAAGGATTGATTCAGAATAACAGAGTTTACAACCTCTGAGTCAAGCCACTGATCAGGTTAAAACTGCATTACAAGATCCGTTGACCACAAGCTCTGTTGTGTAACCGCTGATGAAAACCAACAGTTGTTGTGGTCATCAGTGTTTCTTCTTTCACTACAAGAAATTGGTTCTTTACCAACACAAAGTATATGTGGGAAAAAGCCTATAATGTGTTGGTAGTTGTCTTTACTTACACGTAAATTAAGTGTTATGATGTGTTGGCTCATGACTGTAGATATAGATCATTACCCAGACAAAGTTATGTGTAGGTATATATTAAGCTATACCTACACATATATGTGTGGCTAAAATCCAATTATATGTGTGGGTAGAAGTACAACAACTTGTTTAGAAGAGATCTGACGTGGCAGTTGACGTGGCATCCGACGTGGACTATATGTGGGTAAAGGTAATATTATGTGTAGGTAAAGGTAAGATTATGTGTAAGTAAATGTAGAAGATGTGTAGGCATTGATATTAGTTTGTATAGAAAAAAACATTGATGTGTTGGTATTTATATTGTAAAATGTAGGCATTGACCATACTAAATGTAGAAGATAATCTTTAAATATATACAAACAAATACAAAAGCAACATGAAAACATACATCACCAAAATAAAGATTCTTAATTGAAACTAATTAAACAATCATTCAAACAACCAAATAAAGTACTAGTTATAGAAATTTAAATACTAAAACAAACAAAACAAAAATTGTTCTAAAAGTTACTAACAAGTTATAGAATCTACTACTTCATTAGTCGATGTTTTCAACACCCTCTAATGTATCACATGGAGATTTCTCTAGTGTGCTTGATGGACGAGGCATAATATTATTCTCAATCAATGCTTGTTCCATAATTGCACATTTACCTTTCACCTTTTCAAGTTCTTCCACCAGCTTATCAAGTTCTTCCATAATTGCACATTTACATTTCACCCTTGATGTAAAAGAACTTTTGTTAAAAGAACTTGTGGGTATAATGCAAATTACATGTGATATTAATTCATATTTCATGCCTTCATGCCATCGACTAATTACTAGATAGTATTCTTTTCTCAACCATTAACATATACATATAATATTAGTTAGTTCATGACGTCCACCATTAATGTACGTCCACCATTAATTGTACGTAATTTAACTACACAATATTTTGTGAACTGCAATTTTTTCGCCCAAAAAACTACCAGTACTTCCATACTAAACAAGTAACTAGATAAGAATACATACACTCAAAGAACACATCAGCCATTAACACCCTTAATATATATTTAATTATCTAAATACACAATATATCTTTGAACCAACTGTTGATTCGTAAGCAACCTAACCTCTATTTAACTGAACACATGAATAAAATATAATATCTAATCAACAACTAATAGAAACCAACAAAACAAATACCTTAGATGACGATTTGATGAGGGAATGACTTGTACGAAAGTGGTGGACAAAAGCTAGGGAAGAAGACGAATTAGGGTTGACTAAATTATGATTATGTTAAACAAATACATATTGGTTATTTAAGAATATTTAGGGTTAAACAAATAAGAGTTAAAATGAATTGACCAAAATACCCTTTGTTTAACATTAGTATTTAATCGGGTTACAAAAGTGGATGGATTTGACAACATTTTTGAAACCTCAGTGGTTTAGTTGAGAGAAAAAACTTTTTGGATGAATCTAGCAATAGTATCCAAACCTTAGGGACGATTTTAGCAGTTTACTCCTGAATTTATTTAGGCTATTTTAATTATCGTAGATGAAGAGAATTAATGTAGATCAAAATATGGAATAAAAAGGAACAATTTTTCATTAACGATAGAGATAAATGGACGAGAATGAAGAACGATGTATCTTGTAGATCGAATTCTAGAGTAGTAACAAATTTTGACGAAATTGATGGAGATGCCTGAGTTGGTTTCTTAAAATAAAAAAGAATTAAAATTGTTATATAGGTTGGATGTACAACAATCTCATATTTACTTTTTCTTGTTTAAATATGTTTTTCTTAATTCAAATACGTTATACCTTGTCTTTCAATAAATAATATAAAGAGTTGTTTACTTAATTTAAAAGTAACTAATATCTATATATATTGTACATATTATATATGTGTAGCTATTTATTTTGCCATGTCATTTAAAAAAATAAAATAAATAATTGTTTACTTAATTTATCTACTTATTTATTTATAAATATTATGTGTTGCTAAACATAACTATATATCCACACATATATTATTTCTTATCATATGTGTAGATAATTTACTTACACATTTCTAAAAGTTATCATATGTGTTGGTAAACTAACAATTAGTTGATCGTCATATTGGTGGGAAATTTTCCCACCATCAACAAGTGTAGGTAAAATGTATCACCAACACATGTTAAGTGTTAGTTATTATAAAAAATTATTATCAACAATTGTCAACACATATACAAACATGTGTAGGTATTTACCTACACATTTACATGTGTAGGTAAATTATGTGTAGGTAAACACCTCATTTTCTTGTAGTGTTTGTTAATGTAACAGTGTCTGTAATAGCAGTGTTTAGCTTATCAGAGGTTAGAGCTAGTTAGTTATTGTTAGCAGTCACTATCAAACCCTGACGTCAGCAAAGATGCTCAGAGGCTTGACATTCTGTATAAATAGAACAGTACATTGTACTGTTCCATCCATCTATCCAAAGATCATTTTACGTATTTCCTTCCAATCATCTTTCTTACATTTTGTAGTAACAAACTATCATTGGGCTGAGGGGGAGTTTGTGATTCACATGCAAAACTTATAAGTTTGAAAGCATGATGATAAAAGCATTCTTTCATTAGTTGTGGTCTAAAGTTTTCTTTCCGCTGCAAATTCACTCTGTTTTATCTTCAATCATAAACCATTTTCTAAAACAGTTACAATTAATTCAAATTCAGATCCTGACAATACTTAGTTATCTATTGTCTAGATGATAAATGACTTGATCTTGAGAAACACGATGCTAGAGCAAGGGTGCTAAATGGATTGTCTGTGTAACACCTCGGAAATATATCAAATCATAAGGCAATACGTATTCGGTAACTCTCCAAATATTCCAGATCTGTTGGAGGAGAGGAACAAGATTCATACATATGGAAGATGAATTATAGTTGAGGGATTAAAGATGTAAAGATGCCAAAATTCTTATTCTGAGAGTCCCTTACGGACCGCGAAGGAGTATCCCTTATGGTCTGCAAGGGAATCAAACTATGGGCATGCTAGACTGCCTTACGGACCGTAAGGCTTCACCATTGTGGTCCGCAAGGGTGTCGTTGGCAATCTGGTTACAGCTGTCAACTACAGCTGCAGTTCTTGCCACTTGTCTTGCGAATTTGACACCTTTTTCTTCTTTAAAGGACGTGTGTGATGACACTAATCTCATCCTAGGAGCCTCTGATCACACTTTTCACAGTTATGGAGCTCTTAGACAAGTATAAATAGCCTCATTCTTGAGTCATATTCCATGCACCATTCATTCTCTCTCTATCACACATTGGAGCTGCTTCTCTTCATAGAGGCCTCCTCCTTGAAGTTACAAGCTTCCCTTGAACACTTGTAAGGGTTCTTCCTCAGTCTTTTTCCATTATTAGGCTAGTTATTTGCCGAAAGTTAAGCAAATTTTTTGCTTTGACTTTCAGTTCTGACCATTTTAATTAAGTCAAAGTTCAAATTGAATTTTACAATGTGATCGTAATAATGAAGGTATTAATCACTTGTGATTACACCCTCTGATAACCACATTAAGTAAGCGAAATGACGAGCCAAATACGTATAAAATAAAAGTCAAAAACGCAGATTTTGCAAATTACGATAAATGAACTTCTAAGTATCAAAACCCAAAATTTTAACATCATAACAGTGCATATAACATATTGGGACATTTTTTATCATGTCTAACTCGTCATTTCCAGTTTAAAGCTCATTTCCTAGTCGAAAGTTAAACAATTTGACTTTTGATTTGATATTCGATTCTGACCTGTTTGGTCATACTTAGAACCTGATTAAGGCTTGTTATATGACCATAATATTATAGGTAATAACCCTCTGAGGTTATACATTCTGGTCATGTCGTTTGATGGGTCAATTGACAAGTCAACATTATATACTTTTAACATGTTAAGAATGCCCTTATGGTTTAAAGATGGTTTTAAAACCTACAAGACCTATAATCTGACTTTGAAACTGATCATACAACAATATTAAATATGTTTTGACATAACGGACATGCCATTGACCTATTCGACCACCCGATATCGTATATACGCGTACAACTAGTTTAAGTAAAATAAATAAACTAGTCGAATCGGGTGAAAACCTTTCAAAATCAATTCAAATTATAATGTTTGGTTATTAAACCCATATTGTACGAGTCCTTGCACTTGGAAGGTTATAAACCACATTCTATCTAGTCAACGCTCTAGCGAACCAAGCGTATCCTTAAGTTAACTGGTCAAAGTTAAAGACTTATAAATGACTCGTTAACATTCTAACAGACAATATTTTCGTTTATTTCAGACTAGAAGCCTCCAGTAAATTGCGCCTAAGCTGAATATATATATATATATATATATATATATATATATATATATATATATAGGGTTAAGATCATGTGAGAAGCACTAAGCTAATTGAGAAACTTGAGAAGCATTCTTGACCACACATTTTCCAAAAGCTTTTCGTAATATACACGTATGTATAGTTTAGAATTGACTATATACATATGTGTATAATTCAATATACATATATGTATATACTAAATTCTAAACTATACATATGTGTATTACAAAAAGCCTAGGGAAATGTGTGGTTCAGAATGCTTCTTAAGTTTCTCAAATAGGGTGGACTTCTCTTAGGATCCCTACCATATATATATATATATATATAAGGATGGGGTAAATGAGAACCACCTTGAGTTGTGAGAACTGTAGGAATCAATATCCACCCTAGATCTCTTATGTATAAGTGGTTGAGATTGAATTGTTTAAATTTGATTTGTCTTGGACTGATTTATTAATTAAAAAATAATAAATAGTACAAGAAGGTTTTTTTGGAAATTTTGACTTGTGTACAATTAATGTCAACTTGTCAAATATCATAGATTACATCACTTTTCATGTCAACAGTAATTATGTTTTTTATTAAAAACAAATTAATTATAACACATTATTTTTATACAAAAAAATTACATAATATGTATAAAAAATGACTTCAATCCCTGATCTGATCATCATTTTTTGTTTGATATCCTCGTCATTTGAATGTAAAAGCCCAACACCTACAAAAATCAAAGAAAAAACAGAGCATTTACATCACACAAACGTTTAGAGGAGCTCGGTCCGGCGATCAGAGCATAAAAAACATTTTTTTATCGTGTGTAATAAAAAACATTTTTTTTACATTCGACATCGTGCGCGATTTTTTTACATTCAACACCGTACGTGAATTTTTTACATTCAATAACGTACGAGAAAATAAAATTTCAAAAGTATGTAAAAACTAAACATTTATGCGTGCCGTTTTACATACATTTGAAAATTTGATTTACACGTGACGTTTAGAGGGGCTCGGACCGACGATCAGGGGCGTTAAAAGATTTTTGTTTTCATTCGACACCATGCTAAAAAAATATTTACATTCGAGAACTTACGTAAAAACATTTTCAGACGTACTTAAAAACTATTTTACGCCTTCCGTTTTATATACATTTTAAAATTAGATTTACGCGTGATGTTTAGAGGAGCTCGGGTCGACGAACAAGGGCGTAAAAAAACTTTTTTTACGCACGTTGTCAAAATTTTTTACATAGTGGTGTTCTCATACTCAGTTCCTGTAAATATTTACGCACGTTTTCGAATATTTTTTCAAAAGTTGTAGTGAAAAGTCATTAAACGTAACGAATGAAATAGAAATTATCAATAAACATATAAGACAAATATAGTTTGTATTTTATAAAGAACATTTTGTAAGAATTAGGGGAATAGAGCAAAAAGAAACATATATCATTTTTAATAATTTTGTATTTTCTATAAACATATAAGATATATATAGCTTACATTTTATAAAAAACATTATGTCATAATTAGGAAAATAGAGCAAAAAGAAATAGATATTATTTTTGATATTTTTTGTATTTTCTAAATTAAGTAATACTTTTAGTGTTTGAATATAATACCTAAGATATTTTTCTCAATTTTAAATATAAAAAATTATAAAAGAGATGAAAGAAGAGAGATATTATGATGTGATATGTTTTAGAGATAAGATAGGGGTGATGTGACATTGAGAGAAAAAGACTAAAATATCATTTTGAATTAAATTAATTATAGGTGATGTGTTGAAATTCTATTGGATATGAGGAGTTCTCATGGTTATAGCAACTGGTAGTGGTTCCTCCTAGAACCGAATCCTATATATATATATATATATTGCTATTATAAAAGACTAGTACCGGTAAATACTCTTAGCCTATTTTATTTTATAAAGGCTTGGGATATGGCAATAGCCACTTGGGTCGGGTATTGCAAAAAGGCGAATGATGTCATAGAAATAAAAATGACATGTTTTAATTGGTATTGCTTAATAACTTAAACACATGGGCGTTAATACAACCATATTCGGGCGTCCCGACTCGTTTAATTGCAAATGGTCTCGACTCAAAGCGCGATGTGTAGCCATACACCTGACATACGCAAAAGATATATACACATAAATATAAAATGTGGTGTGTCTATTAATCATGTACCGGCACTTGATTTCTAGTTCCCGACTGTATTGACAAACATATAAAACTGGTAACAAGAGATATGGTTCGTCTCAAGTTATTTAAAAATGAAATACCAAATGGTATTAAATAAATTTTGCAAAGATTTTTAAAAGAGTTGGTTATTAGTATTTAACAATGAAAACTGATATATTTTTAAAAGAATAAGCGCACGTTAAAAGCAAATACAGAATAGGCTGGAGCAGGCTTGGTCTTAGAAATTGGAATTTGCAACTCCACAATAAAAGACCCACGTAGTCTCAAGTAGCTTTTATTTCGATTCGCATGTGGATATTTTGTACGAAAAACTTGTATAACTTTTATTTATTATATCCAAGCTTTTACATTATTTACTTTATTTTTTTTCCATCTTCCACTGCCATTTGTGATATTGTTAATCATCACGCATAAACCCTAAGTCCTGGCCCACCAAGAAACCAGGGTGTGACAGTCTAAGTCTAATTCAACGTGAACTTGTAAAATTTGACATGAACTAAAACATTAAAATCGTGTCAAACATATGAATTTGAACACCACACAAATGAATAATTGCGGGTTAACACGAAGACCCCCAATTAACCCAGATATATATATTTTGCATTTTAATACTCTAAATTTACATTTTGGCAACAAAAGAAAATACAAATTTGTAAACACAATTATATTATAATTACAAAATCTATAATTTTTTGTTTTCGTTTTTAGATTTTGGCATAAAAAATCTAACCAATTTAAAATGGTATGACATAATAAACATACCAAGGAAATAAAATAAAATTGGTTTAAACGACTCAACCCGTCAACTTATCAGGTTGACACAAACTTGACCTGTTTAACTAAACAGGTTTGCGTGTTCGACCCGAAGCTGACTCGAATCTATTAGTAGTAAACTCAAATTAGTAAATTTTGTGTTAGGTTTATGTCATGTTTTCATTTAAAAATTCACACCAAAAACTACATTATAACGAGGTGGGAACATACGTGTATCTTATGAAATTAGATTTTATGTGATTCAACCATCAATACATGTAGTTTTACTACTTGATTAATGAATTAAACAATTGCATACTTGAGTGGCAATATAGTTTTTATCTATTACAGTAAAGAGAAAAAGAAAAGAATAAGTTATTTAATAGCAATATAAAATATTCTCCTTAATAATAACGTACACTTGTTAGAATCTATGTTTTAAAAGTAAACGCTATTAATGATTCTAAAAGAAAATATATACTTTGTGTAGGATTGAACTTAGAACCTTTTTTTTAAATGCATAAGTCTCATTTAAGTAAGTTGGTAATAGAATATAGGTTACTAGTTTAAGAACCCGCGAATTTTACGGGTAGACTAACAAACAAATATTTAACTTAAAATTGTTGAAATAATCCTTTGAAAGAAATAAACGTTCAAGTACTCAAAGTAAATTATATAATATTTAACAGTTAAAGTACCCGTGTGTTATATAGGTAGTGAGAGTGAACTTATCGTCGCTGTGGTAATCCTTGTATAGAAGATCTGTAAATGAGAAGTCATGCTAAGGAGTTAACAGTCCGACACAAATTTGATGCATTAATGGATAAGCTTCTACCAATTTCTTTAAAGGTACAAAGCAAGTATCACGAGTAGTATGTAAATGCTTCTAACAATGGCCTCGTATAAAACATTCTTGCAAAAAAAGAAGAAAAATATATAAAAGAAAATCACAAGCATTTAACCGATGCAAATGGTATAGTTTCATTATCTTGAAGAATAATAACCAAGGAAATTATGATAACCAAAAAAAGTGCAAAACATAATTGGAATTCCGTGCTAAATTAACATTTATACACAACATAACTTAAAGCACTAATATTACTGAGACGGTGATTATCATCGCGCCTTAGCGATCCAGCCAGACTTGACCGGAGTAAACATGTGACTGACATTTACCCTCACATTAGAATCTTCCTCACCCATACGCCCTCGTTTTCGTTTTCTCCGGTGTTCTTGCACAGTTAAGAAAAAAACATTAGCTGGTTTGGAAATCTATCAAAGTCTAAACATTTAAAACCCAAGCCATGATTCAACCCGAACCCGCTTTGAGATGTTACCTAACCCACTTGACCCACCCAAAAAAGAATCATTGCAGCCACGTAAAGATGGCGCTTACCAGTTGCCTGTCCTGAACAGCGCTTTGAGTGCTAATCAGAGCAAGTTCCCAGCCCGTTGGATCAAAATCTTCAACTTGCAAAAAAAAATCAGATATTCAAGTCATGACATCAACTGGCTTAATATCTGGCTCTAGCAAGCTGTCCCTATTAGCAAAATTTAAAATGTTCAATGCAGAGGCCATTTGAGTTACCTTTGTTCTCAAATATGTAAGCATATTCCTGTGCTGATGTATATACACATATTTAACTTTAAAGGTCACGTGTATGAGTTATCGAGCTACATAAGGTCGCTTGATTTGTCTAGTTAGTTTATGCTCGTTTAATCCCACATGTGTCACCCAAACACAAATCATAACATAGTGAAATATCTAAAAAATTAAATTAAGTTATTGGGTTCGAGTTGTTACCGAGCAGTCAACCTGAGTTGACCAGGCTTGATTAATGTTGATCCAATGTGCCCCGAACATAAATCAGCCTTCAAAACCCACCACGAATACCATCTTGGCTCCCAACAGTGATACTTAATCACCTAGACCCTTCTTTTCCATCTATATCCATTACTCTTCGCAAGCCAGGTTCAGAACAATAAGACCCCATCTAACTACATTTAACATTTTCTAATTTATGTTTCTGAAACAATGTAAAGCAAGTAGACATTGGTGGTTGGCAAGAGTTGATGTTTTCAGAAAATAAGATGAAAGTCGGAATAAGAAAAGATAGAAATTGTGTTTTGTAAGGATTGTTATCTTTATGTTGGTATAAAATTTAATCATATTATTTTCTTTCTTTTTATCTACCATTTAGTGTGGTTTTAGCGAATAAATAATCCGAAACTTTTTATTCAAAAACTGCCTACTACTCCTAACTAAAAAACTGAACATAATTATATTTAGTACACTAACTATGTATAAAACCTAAATTTAGGATCAAAAGGAATTTGGGTCAACATGTACCATTGCCCACTATGACCCATTAATGATCCACATGCGCCCAGTTTGCCTAATCCGTTACCTAAACCTTCATTATAGTTACCTGCAGACCAGCTCCAGACAGAAATGCCAATCTAATTTCTTTAATTCTGAAAACAACTTTGTATCTTACAAAATTCCCGCCTTAACGTTCTTCCTCAAAAGTAGCAGAAAAGTGCTGGAGTTCATCGTTTAACCGGTCAGCATCATAAATTTTGAAAGTGTGGCAATTGCCTCAGAACTACATTTCTGCATAATAGAAGAATATGATTTAAAAAATTGCACACACAAACATATGATTGTAAAGCAGTTCATAGGAAAGGTAAAATGCAAAGTAGTTTACATTCTTGTAAAGTCAATGTGGCGACTTAGGCAAAAACAGTATCAATGCAAACTGAGCGGGCTCAACAACCAGTACCAAGCATCCATCGCCATGTCCCACGAACCTATTAAGAAAGATACGAATACGGGTCAACAAAAAAGTCAACAAAGACTGTGATTCTCGTAATTGGTCTCCCATTTTTATAGGAAGCTGTTGGGCTTTTTTCTGCAATAGCTGCTATGGAAGGAATTATTACTCAACTCTATGTTTTCAAAGACGCAAGGCGCAGGCGAGGCGTATAGGCCTCGCCCGGAGCCTAGGCTTAAGGCGCAAAAAAAGCGTGGGCTTTTTTAAGAAAAACGCACACAGAGAAAAAAATTATAAAAAATATGTTATGCTTTGAAAATAAATAAGATTCCACATATAAAATAAAAAAAACTATTATATATGCCATTTATGATCATGTAGCTAATAGTTAGTACCAAAATTTTAAAAACTTTAAAAATAACACTAAAAAATATGGTTTACAGCTGTAAAAAAACCTCTGATAGAATTAAGCCCGCGCTTTTTACTCGTTGTGCCTTAGTCCGGGGCGCGCGCCTGAGCACCGCTTTTACAAAAAAAGCCCATTTTGCGCCTAAGCTACCACCAGGCGCTATAGCTGCGCCTCGCTGCTGATGAGCGCCTAGGCGCCCGCCCGACGCGCTTTTGACAACATAGGTCAACTTACAACAGGCACATTTTTGTCAATATTTGAGCAGCAACTTGTTTATTGTAACCAAAATGGAAATGGAGATTGTCTAGGAGCATATAAATTCCACTTGAATCCCTAAAAGAAGGCTATACCATAACTACATACCTCAAATTACCAGCCACATGATTGTTCCTCAAATGCATAAGCCATTCTTGTCCTTGAATATTTTTTATATGCACAACCACATATCTGCAAGCTTCTTGGGTATACACTAACATTTAAGACAAAGTAAATATTATATATTGAACAGATTATTATGAAGATATGTGTACAAACTAACAAATTAAAAAAAAATGGAAAAAAAAGTGTTGGACTGGCAGCCAGGGATAAGCATTTGGTACTGGGTACCGAATTACGCGAATTTTCGGTACCAATTCGATACCCACTTTTTGGCCTTGTCGGTACCGGTACTTTCTGTTCGGTACCGAAAAATACCGTATTTTACCTTCAAATACCAGTGCCATGTCGGTCCCATGCCAGTACCATAACGAATATTTTTCGGTACCGGTTCATTACGGTACCAATACCACGCTCATCCCTGCTGGCTGCCATTTGGTATGAAAAATAAACCCGTTTAACCAGTGACCCAACCCACCCATTTTTCTACCAAGCATGGAAGTGCTACTCAGATAAGAGAACTGGCTAATATACCCGCCCATTTAGTATGAAAAATATTCCCGTTTAACCAGCAACACCATGTCTTGCTCTTTTGTTGTAGCTGTTTCAAGCTTTTGTTGAATGAAACAGCTTCCAAATTGATCTGCACTGCTCAAAAAACATTATAAGAGTGTTATCTAAACGTGCGGATTGGAATTGTAATAATTAAAGAATCAGATGCTTGGACGAATTGCACATTGAGATCACGTAAAAAGATAAATATAAATAATTGGAAACATTATACTTGGCTTGTTAGTGCATACAACCTCTTCAAAGGTTAAACCAATAAATTGTTCCTCATATATAACCAAATAACGCTTAAAAACTACAAAAATGATGTACCTTTGAAATGCTTAAGGTTCAGAACATTTCTTGAACAGTATGTATTCGTAAAGTAGTTTTTTAAGTACGAGTAGGGATAAGCAAATGGTACCGGGTACCAGTTTAGAACCGGTACCGAATTTCCCGAACCGAGTTGATTTTTAGTACTGATTTCGTACCGACATTTAGCTTTTTCAGTACCGGTATTTACAGAATTTTACCCTTAAATACTGGTCCGTACCGATACCCTTTATTGGGAATTTCGGTAACGGTTGATACCGAGCTCATCCCTAAGTACGATAAACATACCTGAATGTGGAACCGTATATCTTTGAGAAGGTGATGCACATATTTCCATTTACTACAAGCACTATCTGTGATTACCTTGTACCTTCATAAGTTGCATTTACTTACATAAATCAATCAGTGAAGCAAAACATTGAACCTTAGTTGAAGTTCATTATCATTGAAAAAAAAATATTAATATTGAAGATGTTAAGCAATTATAAAATTCAAAAGTAACAGCCTTTAGGATGTTTAATTACCACATCAGTAGCATGACCTTTCAAAGTGAGAGCGATTTTCCACTTTTCAACATCGGGTGCGCATTTGTGTATTAAGCAAATCCGTGTATTGCGTCTCGCTAGATTGCTGAAGAAAATCGAAACTTTAAATAAATAAAAAAAAGTTAAACCGTGAATAATAATAGATTATATTATTCATACCTCTTTTCCTCAAAAGCAAGTTTGGTAGGAATTTTGTCTACTTCCGCCCTCCCGACGATGAAACCTCCACCTCCAGCAAAGCACATTCTTAACTACTATCAGCAGCAGCCACTTCCCGGACCAAACTAAAAATGCTATTAAACGCTTCTCAACCGCTATCGCCATTAACTCCCTTTGCAATCTCCGATTCTTCACCTTCGGTGTCTCTTCCATCTGAATCTCTAACAGAGTATGTATGGGTATAAGAACATATATGTACATGTAAATATAATTCAATATCATTTAGAAATTATACAAACATCACACATTACTGGAGCCCAAAAATTGGTCAGATCTATCATTACCTTATTGAACCATATCTCCAGATACAATATCTAAAACACATATGTCGCCGTCGTGGCCGATGCTCTAATCGGGTGTCTCCGACCACCAGTTGTTTCCACGGTCTCTCTCTCTCTCAAGTTCAGATGGTTGACTTGTTGGGTTATCTCTCAAGCTCCAAACTTATTGCTCCTTTATAAAATAAATATGTCACCGTAACCCTTTAAGCGTAAATTTTTTTTCAATACTGTAATTTCTTCTAGTTTCATTTATGTTCTTTACACATAGATGGACTTTAGGGGAATTTTATTTTAGCTCATTTTTTATTACATTTTACTTTTCCTATTTAGCGCCCCCCCCCCCCCCCCCCCACCCACATGCTATGCCGATGCTCCTAACTTATTCAATATAGTTTCCCTCTTTTTACTATTTTTTTACTTTTTGGGGTGTTTCATGTGTCAATTATCAAAAACACGCAATGTTACACAATACTTGCACAATTCAATTCCATTGTTGCTTGCTATCTTATTTGTTATTGTTGTACTTGTTTGCCAAATATTTTATAAACAAACCTTACCTTGTGACGGTTAACATTGGGGCTGGAACGGATCGGGTGTCATGGTGTCTAGAGGAGGACGGCATTTTCACAGAAAAGTATGAAAAAGGAGCTGGAGCGGAGAGGTTCGGCAAACGATGGGCATGTGTTTGCATGGAACAATTTAGTCCCCATTAAGGTTAACTTCTTACTTTGGAGAGTCTCTTTGGGTCGCCTTCCGATTATGACTGAACTTGCAAAGAGGAATGTTCACTTCAGGTCCTTAAGTTGTAAACTCAGTGGCGAGGCAGACGAAACATTGGAGCACTTACTGGTTGCCTGCAGGTTTGCTCAAGAGGTGTGGGACTTCATTGCATCATGGTGCAGGGTCCCAAATAGTTCTATGCAAGAGGTTAATGATGTGCTGAATTTTGGAGTACAGGCGAGGAGGTCTGCTAGATGGAAGAAGTAGATAATGGCATCATGCAGGTGGGAGTTTAGTGTATTTGGAAGTGCAGAAATGACACAATTTTTAAGCAAAAGAAGAGGAGCATTGAAGACATAAAAAAGGAGATTAAACAACTTGGGTTCATCTGGATAAAAAAAAAAATAGGTCAAAGGCTTCCAATTTGTCTTGGTCTCAATGGTGTGAATTTAATGTATCTTGCATGCTTTGTAACTTCTTTCTTTTTGTACTCTACTATGGTGTTAAACCAACTAGTTGGTTGGTTCTTGTTTGAATAAATATCTGTTTGCCTTAAAAAAATATACATTCATTAACTTTATACACGCCAAACGGGAGTATATGATAGATCTATTGGTCTAACAACCCATTCCAACTCCTTGGCCTTTTTAGGGGGAGAGCCTTTTGGGAATGATAGAAATCGACCGTATCATAGGTTAATCCTTTGGGTTCCTACTACTTGTCAACTAAGGTTTGGATATACCACTTATTTGTTAACTAAGTTATACAATTGATATCTGATACATGCTACACCATGAATTGTGAACTTTTATCTATCTATCTATCTCTTATACATACTTACCTTATGTGTTCATCAGATTTTTAGTTGACCTTATTTTACACATGTTACAGGAAATAATCCATAAAGAGGCTTACAAGATATTTGGTCACATACGATGCTGCTTGTTTTAGTCTAAAATTTAAATTTTGGTTTTATTTGAACAATTTGTCGATTCCCTTTGTATTGGATAATTCTGTTTAATTTAATATTTAAACATTAGTTCCATGTGCTTTCAAACCATCTACCAAAGTAATGCTCTGATATTTTCGTCATCGGTTGAGGTGTTATAATGTAGTTTTTCGTATAGAAATTTTTGAGTATATACGTTTTCGACCTCCAGTTTTATAGAATTTTTAGGTCCTCCGTCCTCTCCGATCAGAAATCTCAAACTTCGCCACTGTGTGTAGCATTATGTGAAAAATGTTGCGTACATCTAGCCATAGCCTCGTGCACGTTAGCAACGGTAAATAATTAATGTATGTTCATATCATCAGTTGAATCTAAAGTGCATGTAGAAGTCACTAGAAGGGTTCTACTATGTGTGTGTCAGTGTGTGTTGTTCGTTTCGTTAAAAAACACAAATTGGTTGTTAGACTTGGATCACGTGATTATTATTTGCAATATAAGGTGCACAGTGCACTTATTTGATTATTATTTGCAATTAATTTACATAAATATTATATAACCCCATCTAGAACTTGAAATGGCGTGATATGTACCCCATCTAGAACACTCATCCATGCTACCAACAAACTTAACTTTGGCTCCGACCAATTCAACCACTAAAACACCATAACCATTCATGAGAATTATTTTTTTAAAAGACCTCAACTGAAAATATTCATATTGTTTTTCTTTTGCCCAAAACACAATATATTTATATTTAAAATAAATTTTAACAGTTATATAATTAACCACTTGAGTGAGATTTTATTAGGGATGTCAATCATATCAGATAGGTTGATTGATGAGTTTCAGGTTGGCGAGTTGAATATTTCAACACTAACCCGACATGTATAACTATTAGTGTCATGCCCGGATCATGTTTGTGTTGACATGTTCAATTTTTATTTATGGACATGAGTAATAACGAGTGACTTGATATCAGTTTAAGCAATGCTTAAAAGAAACTCTTTGTAATCGTGTGGTTTATTTAATTGCTTTTGTTTTTCTCTCATTCTCTATTTCAAATTTGGGTTTAAATATCTAGCTCAGTAGTAGAAGGAACGAATGAAATGATTGAAGAATCGGTAGTGAAGTTATAAAGTAAACTAGAAATTAGAGGCGCGGTACATTGCAAATATTGAACAGATTAGTCGAAGTGTTATATGATGTGTTAAATATATGAAAACATACGTTTTGACGTATCCAATTTAACTCAATAGCATTGGTGCTGGATACAAATGTAAAGTATTATAATATTTACATGTGACCTGACTCATACATTGGAAACGTACAAAAAAGCGTAAAACGTGTATCATGGGAAAACTAACACGTGTAATGGAAAAACATATTAATATCAAGGGCATAAATTTTACCCCTAGCTGGTTCTGATGAGGTCAAAACGTAGAATTGGAAACTTACATAAAATAAGCAAAAAAACATATTATACTTGATCTAATTTGCTTCCCCAAAAAAGGTTACGTCGAAACGTAGACCAACTCGATTTTATACCGATACATAAATTGCAATTTTCATAATGCGATCCGCCGTGATCACGTTGCTAACACATAATGGGTTAGTTCAATCGTTATTTCATATGCAAACCATATGAAAGTGCATGTCTCGACGTACTTAGTTCATTAAAGGTACGGTTGAGCCAAATGTAAATTAGTTCGAATTTATACAATTTAGTTCTTTAAAAGAAATTAGCGAACGAAAATCATTAAAGAATACAACAGGTTAAAAACACATATTATGTATGATAAAGGGGATAAAGTTAAAACATAAAATATTTTAGCGACTGATCAATAGACTAATATTGTAATTGTAATGTGGTGGAAGTTTGGGTTGGAAAGGCAAGGGACTAAAAATGCAATTTGATAAAATCAAAAGCAAGGGACCAATAGTGCAATTTGTTAAAAGTATGAGAGGAAAAAAAAAGAAAATACCTTTAGATTATAAATTATATTTGGACGTAGAACTGCATATGTATTAATTACCGCTTTTACTTTGTATACTTCCAAAGCCAATGGATTTGAAGTCATGCATTTTGATGAATGCTAAAAACAAAAGTAGGATGTTTGCATAGACTATATGTGTAAAAATCAAGATAAAGGAAGGGCTATCCAAGTAAAATGTACCGACATTCTACTTTAAGATAGTATAGAAATATATTAAAAGTGAAGAGCTGATGAAATGCTTTAAAACAATAATTAGTTTCACCTTTTAATAGTTAACAAGGGTATTTGACCGTATGTTGCAGCGGTACGAAGTCGTAGGCATCTGATGGGTATTAATGATTTATTTTGTTACAGTATTGGTACGATACATCCACTTGGTATAGAAGTCAACATGTGTTTTACATCGACCAAATACGATAAAAACAAACAGGGCTGGTCTTAAGAATTCAGGTGCCTTGTCCGAGCCTGAAAAACATGCCCCTTAGGCCTTAACAAAATAAATAATGTAAACTATTTTTTTAAAACAACGATTAAAGTTTTATATTGGGATAATACCTAATGGGCTTAAGTTATAATTTTAAGATTAAATGGACCTAAGATATTAGGTTATATTTATATGGTTTTCAATTTTAATTTTAAAAATATATATAACATATAAATATAGGATTCTTTTTTTTAAATGTGCTCCCCGGTAAAATGTGTCCTGGCCGGGGAAACCTCCGGCTTTGAAAACAAACACCGGTATTGACATTGATGTTGTTCATACAATATGTATACGGTATGGTAGCAAGACGATGCCAGATTATCGAAAGCAAACATAATACAAATAAACATTTACAGTGAAATTTATATCGCAATGTTGAAAAAAAATAGTTGCGAAGTTAGATTTAAAAAAAATTAACGTATGCAGGCTATTAGAAAAAAAAATCAAACCAAATGATCAAATTAATATATTAAAAGATATTAATACAAGTGCTAAAAAAATTGAAACACTAAAATGTTAAAACTTAATAGTTAAAAGTGAAGAGTTAATGAAATGTTTACAAATAAAAATAATTTCCCTTTTAAAAATTTACAGTTAAAAGAAATTTTAGAAAGAATTATTCAAATTTAAATATTAACACTTTTTATCTCTAAAACCTGTATGTATACATTTTCAAAAACCCTTGAACTGGTTGAACTATCGTTAACTCACTTATTAAATGGATCGTGTTAAAATAGCTGGTTTATTAAACCAATCGTGTTTCAGGTTAACATCTTTAATGAAATTGGTCGTGTTAACCGACCCGAACGAGTATTTATTTTTTCCGTGTGTGTTCTAGTCATAAATGCATCATGCTAGGCGGACTTTCTAAAATTAGGGTTTTTAAATGATTTCAAATTCTAGAAACAAAAAACAAACTATCGTCATAGCTGACGAGTGAGGCCGTCACTCTACCGACCCACCTTTTCATATGTGAACACGAATATAACTGCGTGTTCCTCGGACCATAATACTATATATATGCGCTTACAAACAGCAACCTAAGTCAATCAACGTACCAAATAACTAATTAAACTCCAATCTTTTCTAGTCAAATCATCCAACAACATGAAGAGAAGTTGGCAAGATGATCGAGAGATCGAAAACTTAGCTATGGCAAACTGCTTAATGCTCCTCAGCCGTGTCAACCCGTCTGGATCTGTGAGATCCGGACGGGTTTTCCACTGCAAGACTTGCAACAAGCAGTTTTCGTCGTTTCAAGCATTGGGCGGGCACCGTACGAGCCACAAGAAGATTAAAACAATCGAAGAGACGCCTGCGAAGGCGAAGACACACGAATGCTCCATCTGTGGATTGGAGTTTGAGCTTGGGCAGGCATTGGGAGGTCACATGAGGCGGCACCGTGATACTCAACTGGAAAAGAATATTCCAGCGAAAACAGAGGTGAAGGAGGTTGATGGTGGCAGGAGAGGGTTGTGTTTGGATTTGAATTTGACACCGTTCCAGAATGAACTGAGAGTTTGGAGTCGGAGTACTGGAATGGCGGAAATTGCTATTTGAAGTTGTGTAAATTCATTTGTTAATGTGTTTTTTATTGTTAATATTTGTGTTATAAGAGGTTTAGGATTTAGAATTTTAGTTTTGAAGGTGTGGATCGTGAGGATGTGTACGTAGATATATATATATATTTATATATACGTGATGGGAAATTTATATAAATATTAAAGTACGTATGATTACTTAGATTTACTTGGGGAACAAGTAATATGTTTTATTAGAAACTTTGCATGAAGTGCACGAGGTCGGGTTGTTTACGAGCCAAGCTTAAGCCAATTCAAGATTACGTTCACAGTTATACAAGTTAACTTTGCTAGGCTTGAAATGTCGGATTGGTTATAACGTGAGTCAGCTTGCTTTTAGAAAAATAAAACATTAAAGCAGACAAAGAGACAACAACAGATCTGTGATTCGAACTAATTATAAGCGAGTCACAAGCTATTTGAATAGGGATAAGGAGACATGACTAGTTAATTGGTTTCAATATTCAAAGAAAGCTCCCTTCAACCGACGGACATGGATGGTCGGAGTTCCAGATCAGACAACAATCATAGGGGAGAAAGGGCAATAAAAGGGGTTACGAAATTCTACGCAGCAAGATTACCTGAGAGATGCAGCTCACATGACATCTCCAAAGCCTTAGGAGTATATGGGAAGATAGAGGGGGTCTACATCGCGAGGAAGAGAGACAAACACGGGTACCGTTTTGGCTTTGTCAGTTTCAGCGGAGTCGAATACGCAGTGGAGATGGAAAAGAAGATGAAGTCAGTGTGGATGGGAAGTTACAGGCTGCTTATCAACATAGCAAGGTTTTCTGCGGAAAATGAAGACGGGAGGGATAATCGGGACGGTAAGTTTAAGGCGAAGGGACAAGGCAACAAGGTACAGGAAGTTAGTCAGAATGGTTACGAGGAACAGGAAGCAAGAAGGTTCAGGCCCCTGGCTTCCAAAGGCATGTCGTATGCAGGCGTAGTGGCCGGAAATCAACACGCGGGGCGAATACTAAAGAAGTTGTAGTCTCAGAGTATGTTAATGCATATGCTTCGCTACATGACAAGGCGATTATCGGAAAAGTGAAGGATCTTTGGACAATCCGAAAGATTAATGTTTTATTGAAGGAAGCGTGCTTTGGTAATACTATAATAAAATATCTCGGTTCCTGAGTTTATTATTGGTCTTTAAATCAAGTATGGAGGCTGACAGGTTTAGAGCCGATGCCCCAAGCTTTGGATGGTTCACTAGTATGGAAATCTGGAAAGGACAAACAGTTGCATTCGAAAGACTATCCTGGTTGTACATTCACGGGGTTCCTCTCCATTTATCCGGGAACGAAACCTTCGACTCGGTAGGAAGATGTTTCGGCAAAGTTGTTCATGCCTCACAAAGACAACAGGAAGATAATATCTTAACTACAGATTGCGTATGCGTGATGACCGACTCGGTTAAGAGAATTGAAGAAGAAGTCATTTTAATAGAGAAAGGAAAACGTTTCAGGGTTTGGGTGGAAGAAGAAAGAGGCGACTGGATTCCGGACTCGGTCGAAAATCAGAGAGCTGTGTTAGAAGAAGAAGAAGAAGAAGAGAGAGGAATGGGATGATTATGTCCAAAGGTAATACGGCGGACACACGGAAGGGGGATCAGGATATCAATTCCTACGATTCACCGGAAAAGATCTCTGCCGGAGATGGAAAGATGCCGGAAGCTGGAGAGAGAAACGGAGAACACGAACAGGCGGATACATTTAATGCTGGAAGTTTCCCCAGGAACCTTAACGGTAATACGGAGGATATTTGTCGAGAGGCGAATGTGGGGTTACCGGAATTTCCAAGGTTCTTTGAAAATACCCAAGAGGTGCAGGAGAGAGAATCAGGGGGTACAGGGGCGAAGTTGGTGGTAATTGTTTGGCAGACTTCAATCATTCTGTCTTCAGAGTTAATTTAAAATCCAATAAAGGTGATAAAAAGTTTTAAAAAATATAGGAAGCCCAACAATAATAAGGTTAGTGTGGTGGAGGATGGGGGGATTCAAAAGCCCAGAAAGAGGCCGAGGCAGAGTGACCCTTTTGATTTGAATGAAATAATTGGTATCCATGGATACCAAGGATCAGGAAGTCAGTGTGGAGCATATCATGGGGAATGAAGGCCTTTATGAGGATGTTCCAGATGAACATAGTGATATAAGAAAGGAAAATTTACAAAGGAGGCGATAGAAGATTTAATCGGACTGCCCAATGAGGAAGAGGAAATTATTATTATGGAGACTCAAGTTACACTCGCCTTGGGAGGAATAGTGGGGGTGGATCTTCAAAATCATGTGCTTTTGATCAAAGAAGCGATCAGGGAAGAAGGAATTCAATCAGGAGATAGATGAATTTTCTTTCTTTAAATATTAGGGGCTTAGGAGACGGGGGTAAAAATAAAGCAGGGTGGGTAAAAAATTTGAAACGTGAAAATGATATTGACTTCGTAGCTTTACAAGAAATTCAGTTCAGTGACATTTCAGGTATAGAGTTCGAGAAATTTTGGGGAGCGGGCAATTTCAAGATGGAACACGTGCCAGCAGCCGAAAGATCTGGTAGAGTGGTTAGTATGTGGGATCCTAGTCTCCTAAAGGTACACGATTCTTTCAAGCATCCTAATTTTTTAGTCACGTTGGGGGTGTTAAAGGGGAGCAATAAAGCCATCAATATTATTAATGTGTACGCCCACAAAATGTCAACCAAAAAAAGGTTTTATGGGAGGATATTGGGAGTATTTTCAGTAATAATCCGGGGTGGTGGGTTCTGTTGGGAGATTTTAATGCGGTGCGCTTTCGGGAAGAAATGAGAAATTCAAATTTTAATAAAAAATGCGCTACTTTTTTTAATAATTTTATTCTAGAAAATGGGTTAAGAGAATATGAAATGAAAGGAAGGAAATTCACTTATTTCAAGGAAAATGGCAACAAACATAGCAAGATTGATAGAGTTTTGGTTTGCCATGAGTTTTTTTCGGAGTGGCCGGTGGCATGTCTTCGGGCGATGCCGAGGTTACATTCGGACCATTACCCTCTTGTTTTGACATGTGCATATAAAAATTTTGGTCCCAAGCTGTTTAGATTTTTCAACTCATGGTTGGAAAGAAAAGATTTTGATGAGGTGGTTCACAAGGCGATCGCCAACTTTACTAGGGACGGGGAGCATGACGAGGTGCTTATGCAGAAGTTAAAGGTGATTAGGGAGGACATAAAAAATTGGAAAAAAGAGTTTTTATCCAAGGAAGGGGAATTGGAGATGACTCTTAAGGATGAGCTTGAAAAATTGGATAACACGTCGGAAGTTAGAGAGTTATCTGAAGAAGAAGAGTGGACCAAAGTGGAATGTTTGAAAGATTTAAAGGAGCTCAAAGGATAGAAGATCAATGATCTTAAACAAAGAGCTAGGGTCAGATGGGATTTGGAAGGGGATCAAAACTCGGCTTTCTTTCATGGGTACATCAACAGTAGACGGGCTTTCAACAATATTCCTGGCCTTATGATTGACGGGGTTTGGACGTCGAAACCGACTTTGATTAATAAAGAGATTATGGGTTTCTTCAAAAAGGCTTTCGAGGAAAAAATTAATGACAGACCAAAATTTATTTGCCATAATATCAGGCGGCTATCGGAAGTGGACGCGGCGTCGCTGACGGTTCCGTTCAGTAAAGAAGAAATCAAAAGCGCTGTTTTCGAGTGTGGGGCAGATAAGGCCCCCGGGCCAGACGACTTTAACTTTAAATTCATCAAAAGGTACTGGCATTTATTAGAAAATGATTTTTATAACTTGTTGGCCTCCCTTTACAGCAAAGGAACTATTGCGGGGGGATGCAGTTCATTATACATAACTCTTATCCCGAAGAACAAGGACCCGATGGGGTTAAAAGATTACAGACCGATCAACCTAATTGGGGTGATTAGTAAATCTATCTCTAAAGTCCTTGCGAATCGTCTCAAGAAGGTTATAGGGAACATCATATCGGAGAATCAGGCGACGTTCCTTAAAGGGAGGTACATCCTTGACAGCCCTTTAATGTTGAATGAGATCATTGCGTGGATTAAAAAAGATAAAAAAAAGGCTTTTCTTTTGAAAATCGATTTTGAAAAGGCATACGATAATGTTTGTTGGAGTTTTCTTTTGGACATAATGGGGCAAATGGGCTTTCCTAATCTTTGGTGTAGATGGATTGAAGGGGTCCTAGCTTCGGCTAGATCTTCGGTTCTAGTGAATGGATCTCCTACTTTTGAATTTAAATGCTCCAAAGGGGTTAGACAAGGAGACCCTCTATGCCCGTTCCTATTTCTTTTGGTTATGGAGGCTCTGTCCTGCATATTTTGCAAAGCAGGAAATGAAGGGATCTTCAAAGGAATTCAAACCCCAAATAACGGACCGGTCATCTCCCACCTTTTTTATGCAGATGATGCCCTTTTATTGGGAAGTGGGATAAGGAAAATGTTTTGAACGTGGCTAGATGTCTGAGAATTTTTTACTTGTGTTCGGGTTTAAAAATAAATCTTAAAAAATCTAACTTATACGGCCTGGGTGTGGAAAATTATGATATTGTAAATATGGCTAAAGTGATTGGGTGTGGAACGGATTCTATCCCTCTTACGTACTTGGGGATTACGGTAGGAGCCAATATGAATAGAGTCAACAACTGGACCCCTATTATTGAGGTTTTTGATAAAAGATTGTCGGCTTGGAAAGCTAAAACTTTGTCGATATGGGGGAGGCTTACTTTGATCAATTCGGTTTTGGAGAGCTTGCCAATTTATTTTTCTCGCTTTATAAGGTTCCGATTAGTATAGGTAAGATCCTTGAAGCAAAAATGAGAAAATTTCTTTGGGCGGGTTCTAGTGGTAATTCTAAAATGAATTGGGTGGCTTGGGATGGGTTACTTGGCCTAAGAGAAAAGGGGGTTTGGGCATTAACAGGCTCAATGAGGTCAATGAGGCCCTTCTGGCTAAGTGGGGGTGGAGGTATAGGGCTGATAACAAAAATCTGTTGTTTAAAGTGGTGGAAGCTTGTCATAGTAATAATAATCAAAGGGGCTTCCTCCCTCTAAACGGGAACATTGCGGGGTGCTGGAAAAATATTGTGAAATTGATATCCAAAATGAAATTAAATGAGAAGGGGTTGAATCGTCTTATTATGGGTAAGGTGGGTAACGGGGAGGATATTTGTTTTTGGATTGACACTTGGATTGGTGATCTTCCTTTCATGGAAAGATGGCCGCATTTGTTTGGTTTGGAGATGTTTAAATTGTGCAGGATTGCTGATAGAATTGGAGCAGGGCAAGGAAATGGAGGATTCTCATGGTATTGGTCTAGACAGCCCATGACCAAAGTGGAGCTAAAGGAATGGCAGGAATGCCAAGAGGTTCTCAGCTTCGTGATTCTGACCGAGGATGCGGACTCGTGGAACTGGAGTATTGACATGCAGGATGGCTTCTCAGTGAAATCAGTCAAAAGGGCTTTAATTAAGGACAGAGGATCTAGTCACCCCCTAACTTTATGTGGTGTAGATGGGTGCCCAAAAATGTAATATAATGGCGTGGAGAGGCAATTTGGACAGGCTCCCTACGAGAGTCAATTTAAGGAGAAGAAATGTGGATATTAATTCGGTTATGTGCCCTTTCTGCGATGAATATGAGGAAACAGTGGAGCATTTATTTACTGCTTGCTCGGTATCGACGAGGGTGTGGGCTGAATTTAGTGCTTGGTGCAAAATCCCGCCGATGTTCTTTTTTGAGTTCAAAGACATATTGGAAATCCACAATTTCCTAAAGGTTGGTAAGAAGGCGGAAAAGATCATTCATGGCTTGGCGATTATTTCATGTTGGTGCATATGGAAAAGAAGGAACGAGCTGGTCTTCAACCAAAATAAGAGTAGCCCGCAAGATATTATGGGAGAGATAAAATCGAGAGGTTTTGCTTAGGTTAAAAATAGATCTTCGTGTAATTATATTAGTTGGGTGGAATGGTGTAAATATCCTTTGTACATGTTGTAGTTCTTTGCCATTTGCCCGCTTGGGTCGGGGGTGTTGTTGTTTGTTTATCCTTTTGCCTGTGTGAGTCGAAGGCGTGTTTTAATGAAGTTTTAGTTTCAAAAAAAAGTTAATTGGTTTCAAAGCTACTAAGTACCAACTCATGTATTATCGTTTAGTGAACTATAGCAAGTCAACAACATTAATTTCGATAGTGGCTTAATAACCACTATAGCAAACTATTCAATAGCTGAAGTGGCTTAATAATCATGATAGCAAACTGACTTTTAATGGTGTTCATTAATATAACCGACATATATGTTAAATTGTTAAGAGTCAATTGTTAATGTATGTAATTGATTTTTTATATACTTATGTTTATAGTATGGAAATTACAAACAAGTTATTTGAACGCAGAGGCGGAGGTTAGTGGGAAGTGAGGGGTGCACCCGCCCCAAATGTTTCGATTAAAAGTATAAAATTTCTGATTTTTCGTCTGAAAATTTTAAAATTATATAGGATCCACCCCCCTTCCCCAATTATTTTACCTAAATATTTATACAATAGATAAATTGGATCCCAAGACTTTCCGCCTCGAAACTTTTGGTTAAGCTCCGTCAGTGTTTAACCGTAACCCGTTTAATAAGTGGGTTAACGGATTAACCCATTTAAAGGTTCTTTGAAATGTGTATATATAGATGTTTCATTTTAGAGATAAAAAGTGTTAATATTTAGATTAAATATATTTTTTTAAATCTTTTAACTGTTAACTTTTAAAATTTCATTTTAGAGATAAAAAGTGTTAATATTTAGATTAAATATATTTTTTAAATCTTTTAACTGTCAACTTTTAAAATAATTTTTTTTACTTTTTAGGCATTTCATTAACTCTTCACTTTTAACATTTTCAGTGTTTCAATTTTTTAAATTTGAAGTATTTGTTTTAATTATTTCAATAATATTTTTCTCATCATTTAATTTGATTTTTTAATAATTAATGGTGTTCAGTCATTTGATTTTTCTAATAATTAATGGTGTACAGTCATGAAAACCGACATATATGTTAAAACTGTTAAGCAGTCAATTGTTAATGTATGTAATTGATTTGTTATGTACTATGTTTATATTATGTAAATTATACGCATTCGAAGATACTTTCCGTTTGGCCGCCAAATTCAACCATAATCGAATTTTGGATGAAACCTACGAAAGAAGAGTTCTACCAAAACGGTTCACCAAGCCACCACCGAACCAATCGCCGAACCATCCAAACCATCACCCAAACCCAACACCAACGGTAAGAAGCGGAAGGCTTCGAACCGAAACTCCGGTTGTTACTCCGCAAAACCCTCACCCCACAACAACTCGCCATCGCCCCAATTGTGTGGCTTGCACCTATCATCACCCAACCCACACATTGTGCCGCCTTTGCACCTCGTGCAATAGGTTTGGGCACTTTAACACCCAATGCCGAAATGGCCAAAAGCCACAAGGCAACCAGACCCAACCACCTGCCCAAAACCAGAACCACAACCAACCGCCATCGAACAACGGTCACACTTTTTAAGTGCGGCGACTCGAAACCACCTCAGCAATGCATGCCCACAAGGCAACAACCAACAAAAGCTCCTTACGGACGAGCCTTCGTCATCATGCCGCTCAAGCTCCGAAACAACAACGAATTTATCAAAGCTAGGTTCCTCGTAAACGATGTTTATGCTTCTTGTTTATTTGATACTGGCACGGATAAAAGTTTTGTATCCATTGAATTTGAACAATTGCTTAAGTGTAGATGCTCTAAGTTGCCAAAATCTTTCGTTGTCAAAGTCGCTAATAGTAAATCTATAACCGTCAATTTTGTTCTTCTTGATTGTTCTCTTAACTTCAACGACCACAAGTTCTCGATTGACCTCATACCCATGCAATTGGATAGTGTCGACATCATAGTAGGCATGGATTAGCTTCGAAGGGTCCGTGCCGAAGTTGTTTGCTCTGAGATGTTCATTCGTCTTCCTCTTCAAATGGTGATTCACTACATGTCTACGGTGAGCAAACCTTCAAAGGGCCTAAAACTCATGTCGTGTACTCAAGCGAACAAGTACTTGCATAAAGAGTACTTTTCATTTCTTGCCCGCGTTGTGAAAAAGAATGACAAAGGAAAAGGCGTGAGTGATGTTCCTGTCGTTTGTGATTTACCCGGAGACCTACCTGGTCCTCCCCTTCCTCGTACGGTTGACTTTCGCATTGACCTCATCCCTGACACTACACATGTTGCAAAACGTACCGTCTCGCACCCTCGGAAATACAAGAGCTATTGAGAAAACTTCAAGAATTACTTGATAAAGGCTTTATATGCCCTAGTACTTCTCCTTGGGGGCTCCGGTCCTTTTCGTCAAAAAGAAGGACGGATCTTTCCATATGTGCATTATTATCACGAAATTAACAAGCTTACCATAAAAAACCGTTACCCACCCCCTCGCATTGACGACCTCTTCGATCAACTCCAAGGTGCAACGTGTTTTTCCAAAATCAATCTTCGTTCTGGCTACCATCAACTTTGAGTCCTCGAAGAGGACAATCCCAAAACCGTGTTTCATACTAGACACGTCACTACGAGTTTTAGTCATGCCTTTTGGTTTAACCATGCACCCGCGGTTTTCATGGATTTGATGAACCTGTGTGTAAGTTATACTTTGATCGCTTTGTGATCGTTTACATAGACGACATCCTCATCTACTCCAAGACCCAGACCAAACACGAGCGTCTAATCCTCGAACTTCTACGTGGTGAACGACTATACGTCAAATTCTCCAAGTGTGAATTTTGGCTAACGGAAGTTCAATTTCTCGGTCACGTTGTGAATGAGAAAGGTATCCACGTTAATCCCGCTAAAATCAAAGCCGTCAAGAATTGGATCCGTGAAGCACAATACTCATCCGTTAGTGAGAATAAGTTATGCAACGAGATGAAGTGTGGTGCTAAAAACCAACTCACATCCAAATCCGACGGTATCATTCGCTATCTCGACCGCATTTGGATTCCAAACCGTGACAACCTCCGTGACTTCCTGATGAAAGAAGCTCAAGACCCGATACTCTATTCATCCTGGTGCCGACAAGATGTACCAAGATCTGCGTATGTCTTATTGGTGGCCCGATATGAAGAAAGATATCGCCACCTATGTTTCGAAATATCTCACTTATTCCAAGGTGAAAGCCGAATATCAATGTCCCTCTGGCTTACTGAACAACCATAAATTCCGGTCTGGAAATAGGAGAGTATAGCTATGGATTTCATCACCAAACTTCCTCGAACCTCGTCCGGCCATGATAGCATTTGGGTCATCATTGACCGTTTTACCAAACCCGCTCACTTCCTCCCCATTCGTGAAGATCACAAGGTCGAGAAATTGGCTCATATCTACACGAATGAAGTCATTTGTCGTCACGGTATCCCCATTGACATCATCTCTGACCATGATGGTCGTTTCACCTCGCGTCTTTGGCAAACCTTTCAAACCACTCTCAGTACTCATCTCAATCTTAATACCGCCTTCCATCCTTAATCTAACGGTCAAACCGAGCGTACTATCCAAACTCTTAAGGATATGCTTCGCTCTTGCGTAATCGATTTTGGTGGCAACTGGGATTCGCACTTACCTTTGGTAGAATTCTCATACAACAGTTATCACGCTAGTATTCAAATGGAACCATTCGAAGCATTGTATGGTCGTAAGTTTCGTTCGCCTATTTGTTGGCACGAGATCGGAAAAGCTCAAATTACTGGTCCCAAGCTCATACAAGAGACAACGGACAAGATCTTGCAGAATCGTGACAATCTACTCAAAGCTAGAAGGCGACAAAGAGTTACGCTGATAAAAGGCGCAAACCGTTGGAATTCAATGTTGGTGATATGTGCTTCTCAAGGTATCCCCTTGGAAGGGTGTAGTTTGATTTGGTAAGAAAGGCAAACTCGCTCCTCGCTTCGTAGGTCCTTTCAAGATTCTCAAAAGGATCGGCAAGGTAACGTATCGACTAGATCTACCTCAAGAACTCAACAATATTCATCTGACGTTTCACGTCTTAAATCTCAAGAAGTGTCTAGCCGAAGAAGGACTTCAAGTTCCACTCGACGATCTTCAAATCAACGAGTCCTTACACTTTGTGGAAAATCCTACCATGGCTAACCCATAAAAATCTTAATTCACCATATAGTACCGAAGCGTTATGGCTCATTCAGACGGTGCTAGCAGCCATCATAATGATGATGATCCGAATAGGACAAATATAGTCATAAATGTGGATGAGTTCCAGGCTCGCATAGATGCAGCCGTAAGCAAGGCTATGGAAAAAGCCTTAGAAAAGTTTAACATGTCGAGTGCTATTCTCTCTAAGAAGGTATCAAAGGCTGTCTCAAAACCTCCCACCTCTGAGAAGAAAGATGATTCGGTACATTCCTCAAGCGTGAGGAGCGAGGCTAAGAAAAAGGAAATCCATGATAAAACCAACACTCCCTCTGGTGGCTATTCATATAAGTACTTCGTCTCGTGTAAACCACGAGACTTCAATGGAGAGAAAGGGGCCATTGAGACCCTAAGATGGCTCGATGAGATCGAGACAGTGGTTGATATCAGCGGCTGCGCTGATAAGGACATTGTGAAGTTTGTATCTCAATCTTTTAAGGGTAGCGCCCTGATTTGGTAGAAGGCATTAATGCAATCATCAGGTAAGGTCCACCTGTATAACTTGGGATGGTCCCAATTTGTGGACTTAGTCAAGGACACTTATGTCCACCGCATGAGGTGGAGAAAATTGAGATGGATTTCCTGCTCTCACAATGAAGAACTCGATTGTCGGAAGTTTGTTACCGACTTCGACTCATACTCCCGGCTAGTACCTTATCTGGTCACGCTAGAACCTAAGCGCATCGCGCGCTTCATTAATGCTTTAGCTCCAGAGATTAGGAGCTTAGTTAAGGTTGTTCAGCCTAGCACTTATAAATCGGCTGTTGAGCTAGCCCTCTCCCTCACTCAAGATTATATGAGGCGGTTGTCGGCCGGAAAGGAAGCTGAGGGAAAGAGAAAAAGGGAGGATGATAACTCCCAAGGTTTAAGAAGAAAGGAAAGTTTGGATCCCACGGGAATCAGAACAGGTCCGGAGTAGACCTGTGTGTAAAAATTTCAAACAAAAGGCATGGAGGCCAGTGTAGGTATGACCCAAAGGCTAAGCCTTGTGGGATTTGTAAGAAAATGGACACAAGACCCTGGAGTGTAGGGATATGAAGGATGCCACTTGCTACAATTGTGGTGAGAAAGGCCACATAAAGACAACTGCTCCAAGAATGCAAAGGATGAAAATGCAAATCTGGTGGAACTAAGAAAACCAATGCTCGATCCTTTCAGATGAGTGCTCGAGAAGCTGTCAATGACAACAATGTTATAACAGGTACTTTCCTCATCAACGATACCTTTTGCTAGAGTTCTATTTGATGGGGGGCTGATAAGTCGTTTGTTGACCATAAGTTTAGCAAACTATTAAACTTACCCGTAAGAACTCTAGACATAACGTATGAGGTAGAACTTGCCGACGGAACCATTGAAACCGCTTCTTCCATTCTGGATGGATGCTTTATATCCATCAAGAACCATTTAATTCCTATCTCTCTTCTGCCAATGAAATTGGCGGGGTTTGATATAGTCTTAGGCATGGATTGGTTATCCCATAACCAAGCCCGCATTGCCTGTGATAAGAAACTAATCGAGATCAAAACCCCATCAGGTGAAATTCTCACCATCTTTGGAGATATGCACTACGGGTTGCTAGAAAAAGTTCCATGCTTAAGGCCTCCCGATGCATGAAGAGAGGTTGTGTCATCTATATGGCACAAGTAACCGTCGATGAACCTAAGCCAAGGATTGAAGATATACCCGTTATCTCGGACTACCCAGATGTCTTTCCTGAGGAATTACCCGGTCTACCCCTGGATAGACAAGTCGAGTTTAGGATCGACATTCTACCTGGATCTGCACCTATTGCGAGAGCACCTTACCGTTTAGCACCAACAGAAATGAAGGAACTAAGAACCCAGCTCGATGAACTTTTGGAAAAAGGCTTTATACAGCCTAGTTCATCACCATGGGGAGCTCCGATCTTGTTTGTCAAAAAGAAGGATGGTTCAATGCGTATGTGAATTGACTACCGTGAGCTTAACAAGATAACGATCAAGAATCGTTATCCATTGCCCAGGATCGACGATCTATTCCGATCAACTGCAAGGAGCAAGTTATTTCTCCAAGATAGATTTAAGATCGGGATATCATCAGTTGAAGGTTAGGAGTGAAGATGTCCCAAAGACCGCTTTTAGGACAAGATACGGACATTATGAGTTTCTAGTGATGCCTTTTGGGCTTACTAATGCACCAGCAGCATTCATGAACCTCATGAATAGAGTCTGCAAGGCTTACTTAGATAAGTTTGTCATAGTATTCATTGACGACATACTTATCTATTCTCGTAATCAATCCGATCACGAGAAACATCTTAGGTGCATTCTGGAATTTCTACAAAAAGAGAAGTTGTATGCTAAATTCTCTAAATGCGAATTCTGGCTTCGCGAAGTCCAATTTCTTGGGCATGTAGTTAGTGAGCGTGGTATTCAGGTGGATCTCGCTAAAATAGAAGCTATTATGAACTGGGAAGCGCCAAAGACCCCTTCTGAGGTCCGCAGTTTCTTAGGATTGGCTGGCTATTATAGGAGGTTTATCGAAAACTTCTCAAGGATAGCCACTCCCTGACTGCTTTGACCCGCAATAATATCAAGTTCGATTGGGGTCCAAAACAGCAGGAATCTTTCGAGATGTTGAAGCAAAAGTTGAGCAATGCTCCAGTATTAACCTTGCCAGAAGGCATTGAGGAGTTCGTCGTTTATTGTGATGCATCGCACACTGGCATGGGATGTGTGCTTATGCAAAGGGGCAAAGTGATCGCCTACGCATCACGAAAACTCAAAGTGCATGAAAAGAATTACACCACCCACGACTTAGAACTGGGTGCCGTTGTATTTGCACTTAAACTTTGGAGGCATTATTTATACGGAACCAAGTGTATTATATACACCGATCAAAAAAGCCTCCAACATTTGTTCAATCAAAAGGATTTGAATATGCGACAACGCCGTTGGATGGAAACCCTTAATGATTATGATTGTGAAATCCGATACCATCCGGTAGTCAAATGTGGTCGCCGATGCGCTTAGTCGCAAAGAAAGGATTAAACCTTTAAGGATTAACGCCAAAAGCATTGAAGTCAGAAACAGTTTGAACGAAAAGCTACTTGATGCGCAGAAGCAAGCCCTGATGGAGGCTAATATTGCAAATGAGGAATTAGGTGGAACTGTCGAACAGTTAATGCCTGGAAATGATGGAATCCTCAGATTCAATGGACTAATTTGGGTTCCAGTATTTGGAGGACTTAGAGATTTGATCCTCCAGGAAGCGCATAACACTAAGTACTCTATTCACCCGGGAGGTGATAAGATGTACCAGGACTTAAAATCTAATTATTGGTGGATGGGTTTGAAGAAATCCATAGCCACCTATGTAGCTAAGTGCTTGACGTGTTCCAAGTTAAGGCTGAACATCAGAAACCATCAGGACTTCTACAACAGCTTGAGATTCCCACTTGAAAATGTGAAATGGTAACTATGGATTTGATCACCAAGTTGCCAAATACCAAGTGTGGTAATGACACGATTTAGGTCATCGTGGAAAGGCTGACTAAGTCAGCACATTTCTTGCCAATCAAAGAAACGTTTAGTTCGGACAAGTTGGCCAAGATGTATGTGCACGAGATCGTGTCCCTACATGGAGTGTCGGTGTCTATTGCATCCGATAGAGATACAAGATACACCTCTCATTTTTGGAAAAGCTTCCAACAATCTCTTGGCACTCGATTGAATTTCAGTACCGCTTATCACCCGTAGACTGACGGACAGAATGAGCGTACCATTCAAACTTTGGAAGACATGCTACGTGCCTGTGTGATCGACTTAGGTGGTAGTTGGGACGACCACCTACCCTTGATTGAATTCTCCTATAACAACAGTTATCATACAAGCATCAAAGCTGCACCTTTTGAGGCCTTGTATGGGAGAAAATGTCGAACGCCCGTGTGTTGGGCAGAAGTTGGGGAAGCCCGACTAACAGGACCTGAGATAGTCCTAGAAACGACGGATAAAATCTTGCAAATCCGCGACCGTCTCAAAGCTGCCCGAGATAGGCAGAAGAGCTATGCGGATAAGAGGCGCAAACCTCTTCAGTTCCAAATTGGGGACAAAGTGTTAGTAAAGGTGTCACCTTGGAAAGGCATCATGCGATTTGGTAAAAAAGGCAAGTTGAGCCCAAGATATATAGGACCGTTCGAGATTATCGAACGAGTCGGGTCCATAGCTTACAAGCTCAAGTTGCCTGAAAAGCTAAGTGGAATTCATGATGTGTTCCACATTTCAAACTTAAAGAAATGTCTAGCGATAAGTCGCTAGCAATGCCGCACGAGGAGTGCAAATTGACGAAAACCTGCGTTTCATTGAGAAACCGATAGCGATCGAAGATCGTCAGGTTAAGAAGCTTCGTAGAAAGCACGTGCCTATTGTAAAGGTCAAGTGGGATGCTCGACGAGGTCCCGAGTATATATGGGAAGTCGAGTCCACTATGCGACAAAAGTATCCCTATCTATTTGTATAAATCTCGAGGTCGAGATTTCTTTTAAGGAGGTGAGGATGTAACACCTCGTAAAAACCTGTCCCGTAAAATTTCGACACGTGTCCTGCTAATCCTCGTATGCCGTGTGCTAGACGAGAGGGACTAAAATCGCCAACATGTTATTTTATAACCTCTGAGTGGTGAATAATTAAAGTTGAGGGGTTAAACGTGTCAACATGCTTAAACTATGCCTCTGAGTGACTTTTTAACGAACCAGGAGCTTAATAGTGTTTAGTTATACGTTCATGAATACCCGAAACCTAACTTGAGGGGCCAAAGGTGCTGTATATGGAAGTTATTCGAAGTTGTAAGGTTGAGGGACTGAACTTGACAAAAAAGAAACATGTTTGGCTGTCTCGGAACCGGGTCGCGGCCGCGACCGGCCTGGCCTACCTCTCTCGCGCCCCGCGAGAGGGTGCCAGTGACAGATAGCATGTGGAGTCGAGGCAACCTGCATGTTTTGCACATATACGCGAGGTTGCCACCCTCTAGCAGCTCAAGACACGTCCCTTAACATTTGTACTCATCCTAAACTCATCACCAACACCTGGAATGATCTGGTTCAAGCTCTTCAAGTATATATAGAGGCCTTGTGTGCCTTGAATCCTTGCTCATTTCAAAAACTCATCTCTTATCTCTTGCTCTGGCTTTCTTGGAGATTCCTGACCATAAGGAGACTCCACTTAGTTCTATTTTCGTGCTAGGACATTGAGTAAGTGTCCTTAACTCCTCTTGTTAAGTTTTATTAGGCTTTAAGCCAAAGTCAAAGCGTTGAGGTAAAACACTTTGACTTTTGGCTAAGACCATTACGGTCCAGCCATAGTTCGGTACAAACATGGCTACGTGATCGTAATTAGGTAGGTGTTAATCCCTAAAAAGGGCACCTCCTAATTGCCACGTTTGCTTGGTCAATTGACGAGTCAAAGTTATTAATAAAAGTCAAACTGGGTCAGATTTGAAAATAAATTCATAAATGATAATGTAGGTGTTATAAAATATGTTTTAACACTTAAACAACTTGGTAATAATTATTAGAACATGTGTAAACATGTTCGGCTCGTCAATTCCAGGTTTAAGATCGGTTCGCAACCGAAAGTCGTGAAGTTTGACTTCTACTTTGACTTTCAGTTCTGACCCGATTTAGCAACTCTAGCTACTGAAATTAAGTTGCATTGTGACCATGTATAGTTGTAGTATAACCCTCTGGAGTTATATCACATGGTTACATAGTAATCCAAGCTTTTATGCAAGTTTCCGTTAATTATGTCAAACTTTGCTAAAATGCCCTTTTACTTAAAAACCAGGTTTTAATTACAAACGAGCATACAAATGAATTATGTACTGATGTATAAACATGACTAACTTATTTTGGTGCCAATAATCTGGTCATAACCCAAGTTTTGTTTAATTATCGCAAATCATGCTTATAAAGGACCAAAATGCCCTTCGGCATCTAAAATGGTTTTTAACATAATTCTTCAACAAAACTCATTAACTATTGATGTAATATCATAATTAGGATTACTTGGGATGTTAAAATCAGATTGTAAACTGAGTTATGCACAAGCCTTTGTATAATGCCGATAAATGACGATATTACCCTTATGATGCATAAAATGATTTTGAAGACAATTTTTATAACAAAACCATTTACCTACTGTTATAATATATTAAATAGCTTATTTTGGTAATATAAACCTGATCATAACATCAGTTTTCCTTAATCATCTTGAATATCGTCATTTAGCGACTTTATCGCCATTTAGGCACATAGTATGGTTTAAAACCATATTAAAGCATCAAGACTTGATACCTATTGATTTAAAAACTCATTTTACATATAATTACAGTAAGTACATCAACTAAACTCAGATTCCCAAGTAAATTATCAAGCTATGTGTGAAATGACCAAAATGCCCTTGCGGGGCATAGTTTGGTCTTAAACTCTAAAACACACACATACTCGATATCCTACTGATATAACATCATAAATAAACTATTTCTACAGTAAGATTATGACCATTACATCAGTTTGCTCATAATTTCTTTTACAAGTCGTAAAATGACCAAAACGCCCTTTTGAGGCGTAACTTGATTTTAAAACCATAACGGTCATACATGTTGATATCTTACTGATGTTACAACATGTTTAAAGTATAATGGCATATGGAACTTGTATAGGACTCACCCGGTTACCCGGTTTCGCTTATATGCGTACGGCTCGACCTACGTAACTAGTTTACGTAATTTAACCCAAACGGGTTTAACCTTATCATTTTATTATCAAAATCCAGAATGTAATATTTTTATCCATATTAAACAAGCCTCCATGCTTGTCGGGTTTAAACTACATTCTATTCCGGTCACCGCTTAATCTAGCATTTAGTACCGTTATTATCCTTAAGCTACCCGGTTCGAGTCTACAAAGTAGATAGGACCCGTTAGCATTCAAATTGGTTATAAATACCATCTTTTCCGGACTAATAGCCTCCCGGTAGATTGCCATCTAAGATTACTTTTGAATATTCGACTGAGTTAATTATCTTATTTGAAGAACTGCTCACGTAAATACTTTTAACTTATTTTCCCTATATGGTTTAGGACACGGTATAATAATACCACTTGGTCGGGTATGGGATCATGTTATCAGATTGTGATTTACTAAATCCTTATAACCCGTTGTAGTCTGTATGGTTTGATAACTTAAACATTGGGTGTTAATTCGACCATGTCTGGGATATCCTTGGCTCATTTAAGTTACTAATGGCCACGACCTTAAGCCCGGGGTGTAGGCATACACCTGACAGACGCTAATGCTAATGAAATGATTAAATCCCACTGGTGGATAATTTAAAGTGGCGTGTCGGTTAATCAGGCTATTTGGTTTCTGCACGGACCCCATATGTATTGACAAACATGTAAAACTATAAACAAGATTATTTTGAACTATCCCAAGTTATTTATAAAATGTGCCAAGTGCACCGAAAACCATTTTAATAAATGTTTACAAAATGAGTCGGTTACTAGTATTTACCAGTGAAAACTGACGTATTTTCAAAAGACCAAGTTACAGGTGGCAACGCGGAATAGATTGGGAGCTGCGTAGTAGGTAAATAAGGATCTTGCAACTCCATAAGCTGCCAAAGTCTGTAGAACAATTTCCTTTGTAAATATTTATTCGATCCGCCTGTGGATTCGTTATTACAAGCCTGTAATTATTATTTTCGAACATTTTGGACATTTGGTTTGTAATAGTAATTTAAACTCCAAGACTTCCGATGTGCTGTGTATTTGTTTGGTTATGATGATATCAACTTATGTCACGATATTCCCCAACCGGGCCCACCGGGTTACACATGGAAATCGGGGTGTGACAACAGATTCATACCCTCTTACAAAAGTGAGCATAACTTGCTCAAAACTCAACGGAATCACTTGATTCTTCTTTATTTTTACTTGGATAATCTTTAGGGTTGAATCCAAGGGTTCTCCATGGAGAATCCAGACTTGGAAATGCACCTAAAGTGTCCCAAAACTTTCTGTTAGTTTCTAACCTTTTCAAAACTTGTTTAAACTCATGTTTCTTTTATTCATCCTAGTGTTCTTGAGCTTCTAATCAACTTGGTGATTAAGGAGACTAACCTAGGCTTGTTATACATAGAAATAGGAGTGTCTAAACACTCCAAACTTTCTGTTTTCATAGAACTTCAAGCTCACAAGTGATGCAAGTCTGAACTTGTTCATGTGTGTCTACCTTAGTTAGCTGGGGCTATCCTAACTCTAAGACCACACATCATTTAATGGTTTCCCCACCATTATCCCAAGCTAGTTTGCCAGTTGAAAAGTAACACACAACCCCGTCTAGCCACCGACGTGTGTCGACACGTGCTCACCGAGTTAAGCATTACTTGGTTACTTGGTATAGTGACACCATTTACATTCTTGTTATTCATATTATTATTGTTCTTGACCCTCCTTGTTGTCTATGACAACTTGTGAAGTGGTGAACTCAATCGAGGTCCCTAAATGGATGGCTATGCCACCTACCTCATCCATGACTTCCATGAACTCTTTGTTAATTGTAATTTAATTATATATAAATATATGTACGGACTATAATATAATCCTTAAAAACCGAACCCTTGATATTGATTAAGTGATCACCTATCAAGTTAATAAGTTTATCACTAACGTGTATAGTTCCTTGTCGCGATTCTAATAGGTCTTAAACCTATGAAATCACATTCAATCCTTATGGATTATTATAGTGTCAAAGACAAGTGCTAATACCTTAGTGACTATTTTCGTATGATATACTTTGTCGTATTTTGAATCTCCATTTCGAATGTTCCATCATCATCCTTAATACTCATACGCCTTTGTTTTCCTCTTTTCGGATAACTCGGCATTCATCCCATCAAACAACTACCTTCACGGACTTGTCAAGTTAGAAGACTTAGCAAAACTGTGAGTACACTCGACCCACTTTTCGTTTATAACACTTTTGGGTGTAACATGTTTTCCATATACAAAATCACAACACTTAAACTTTATGAAATGCACAAACAATCCTATATCCATGAATACTTGATACGCTTACTTGATGCTTATATCATGGACATTCTTTATGTGATACCTTAGTCATTAACTATTTTAGCCTTCGTTTGACATGTATAGCGCTATAGGAAGTAACGCATCCCCCTCCTCATGAAATCTAGAGGCCATGTTAAAATATTGTGTTTGCGTTAAGGGTCTGACTAGAAGTATTACATGCCTTGTATATTGCTCTTGTATGAATCGTAGTTGCCATGAGGATTTGTTTTAAACTTTATTCGTATACGTATGCTATGCTTAAACATGTGTACTCGCCTTTGTTTTTGCATTAATTGTTATTTTAAAACATGTTACATGTTGATGGAGATGATGCTATCAAATCAAAGTAGCAAGGACGTTAGATACACATTTAGATGTTTAGGTTTAATATTGGTATATCAAATTTTGCCATATTAATGTTGTTATTTGAATTTTCCCTTGTATTATAATGACATTTTGCTATGAAATGAAATTCGGATTTAATTAATTATTGTCGCATTTAGTTTTATGAGCAATGAGCAATCTTTTTCGTCCCGCCTCTATGTTTCCGCCATCGGTTGGGGTGTGACATGTTAAGTAAACAAAACGGTCTATTCATTGCTATGATTAGATTACGCTAGCAGGAATCTTTGGGTTGACACATATAGTTGTATGCTAGTATCGTATGGTAGTACTAAGTTAACAATTATGCCATGTGGATTTGTTTAAACTTTTATACTTATGCTAGTAATCAAACTTGTATGCTCGCCAATACTTTTGTATTGAACTATACTTTAATACACATTGCAGGAAATTGATGATGACGACGAACAGAATCTAGTAGGATGATTAGAAACGTAGCTTTAAATTTAGTACCTTGTTGTATTTTGTTTTTGTTCAACATGTTGTAATTTGCTTCAAAACGATTGTACTTGTTCCTTAGTAGTGAAATGAAATTTACGTTTAGTAAATATTGTCATAATTAGCGTCATGACGACTCCTGCAATCTATTTCGTCCCGCCCCGATGTTTTCGCCATCGGTTGGGGTATGATAGGCAGCCCCTTGGACCCTGCTGCCAGGGGCGCTGCCCTCGGACCTCCGCCAAAGGGGCGTTGCCTCCTTGCAACCCCCATTGATTAGGGGCTCCACCCAAAAGACTTAGAACTATAACAACTCAAACATGTGTGCACATCCGCACTTCCGCACCTCCTAACTTAATCACAAAGTCATCCCGATTACACTAAAATATCTAACTTATTATAACATGTATGATATAAGTTCAAGTAGAATCTTACCTACTCTTTTGAAAATTAACAAAATGACCTTGATCAATGTGAAAAGGTGACAATAGACATCGAAGAAGCTAGAAGCTAGATATGAGGGCTTTAGGTGAGAAAGAGCCGAAAGGGCTACGTAGAGTTTTCCCCACAATTCTTATAAGACGTAACTTTTTATACAATAATATTTTTTAATGTTATACCAGGTGTAAATATATTAGACCTCCCGTAATGGGCGTTTAGTGCCCCATAAAACGCTCAATCATGCCCAACCCCCCACCCCCTCCGGTGTGTTCCAACGTTTTTTCGCGAAAAAAATTCAACCGCGTGTTTTGAATCACGCTAAAAATGGCAAATTGTTTGAAATGTGACCGTTTGACAATGGTAACAAACATTAAAGTTTTTTATTTTTTTAAATTCCCATTTTCATCCATATATACCCCACGATTTCACCCATTTTTTTATAAAAACATCTCACTTTCTACCTGTATACCCCACTTTTCATCCATCTTTTTATAAAAAATTCCCACTTTCTATCTATCTTTATCTCCAAATTCCCACTTTCTATCTTACGATGAATCCATTCCGACCCCCGTTTGGTGTTCCGTCAAAGACCCGGGAACCCAAATACCACCCCACCGCAACAAAACTTTAACTTTTAAGACATGGACCTGAATATATTTGCGTACGGGGCTTACTTGAGCGGCTCTAATCCCTTCATTCCAAACCCTTATGGCTTTGCCCCACTGGGCGCATCGCAACCATCCGAAGAACAAGTTGAACCCGAGGTGGAAGTGGTGCCGGAGACGCAACCTGAACCCGATCACGAGACGTCCTAACGCGGAAGAAGGTCACATAAAAAAGGACCCAAAAGCGCCTCGTCGTAAGCATACTTACATTATTTGGACGAAGGACGAGAAATACACGTTGGCTCGGGCATGGCTAAATGTATCGGAAGACCCCGACGTGGGTAAGTGTTATAAAAATACACGTCAACTTTTTTTATCTTTTAACGCATCACTCTTATTTTTTAATTTTTTAACGTATCAATTCTTTTTATATTTTTTGTAACAAACTTTCAAACCGGTCTAGAATTCTGGAATAGAATTCGTGATCTTTTTTTCAATGCGATGGGAAAAGGTGAGTATCGTGACCAGGATTTGATATCTAGCAAATGGCCGACATCAACAACAAATGTCACTGGCGTGCGTTGAGCGTATTATATTTTTATTAACATTTTAAGCTCATTTTACACAATAGTCAAGTTTTAAATTAATAAAACACGATATTGTGCTAACACTAAACACACACTTGGGCAAGTGGACCCATCGTGAGCGTAGTATAGTGTTGGTAAGATACCGAGGTCGTCCAAGGACACAAGAGCTTTTAGTACCGGTTTATCGTCAACGTCTAATCAATCTAAATTTTTGATAAAAGTTTTTAAACATAAAATTAAAACTAAAATAAGAAGATAAATAAAATGAAAGAAAAGATAGACAAGATAGAATCACTTGGATCCAACTCATCTTTAATGTATCCTTTGACGATTTTCGCACTTTCGGACTTTTTAAGAGATTATCTTAGTTATAGTAGTAGGCCCCTCTTTTGAAGGTGACGTTACCCTCAACCCAGTGGTTTGAGTCAAAAAGGATACAATCCCAAAGGGTCGGAATATTGGAAGATAATTAAATAAGTTATTAATGTGAAAAGTGGTAGGCCCCTCTTTTGAAGGTGATGTTACCCTCGACTAAGTGGTTTGAGTCAGCAGGGATACAATCCCAAGTAGCCGGTTTAAAATATTACTAGTAGTTTACATATGAGGGGTTCAAACTATTCGCACCCCCGCCATCCAATACCTTTGGGGCATTGAAGGAGGTCCTAGTAAGCTTGAACCAAGTCTTCGCAGGATCTATACACTGAACGAGACAAGAACTTTACCAAACCAACCTTCTAACCCCCTATCAGGTTAGTTAACGCGCTTTATATAGACCGTAAAGACACGAATGAGCAAATCAATGACATCATGAAGAAATAGTAGGAACATTCACTTTCAACATAAGAAACTAGTTATTAAAGTCATTAATACATATCCAAATAAAAAGTGCCGAAAGATTAAAAATCAAAAGTAATACATTTAAGACTTGTCTTCACCAAGTGATGTAAGAGATTAGCCAAGCATGACCTTTGTTTGACAAAAACCCTTACAATCAATCTTGGATCCCGAGACTACTACACACTCTAAAGATGATAGATGGATGATGGTTGTGGGTGTTGGTGTTGTAGTGGTGGTGGAGTGGTGGCAAAGTGAGAGAGAAGTGGTTTACCAAGGGAAGCCTTTGAAGTGAACCAAGCACCCCTATTTATAGTCAAAACAGAGGCCCGGCCACTGCCCGGTGTCCAGTGGGCACGACCCGTGGCCATCATCCTTCTCTTCCTTCATTTATTTGCATCTGACAGTAGAGGGCCCCACACGACCCCGTGGCCTCTGGGCACGGCCCGTGGTCAACTGTTCGCTGTACTATCTGGGTTCTGCAAATCTTATAGTTGACCACACCCCATGTTGGTCTGGGCACGGCCCCGTGGTGGGCGTAGAAGCTTCTGCAGGTTTTGTCTTGAAGTGCAGGGTCTGACCACGCCACGTGTTCGTCTGGGCACGACCCCGTGGTCATCTTCTGTAATCTTGTTTTTGTCTTTTGGGGTGTTGCTGAGGGGTTGGGCATGGCTCGTTATTCCATCTTTTCGTATTTATGTTAGTTTTGGCTGCTTATTTGCTTCTTTTGTTCGTTTAAGCTCTTTTTAACCTGAAAATACAAAAGGAACAAAGAAACATGCTTTTTCCAACATTAGTACTAAAAAAGGGTTAGGTTTATGCCTCATTTGATGTAATTTATATGTTGCATTTTGCACACATCAAATATCCCCACACTTGAATATTTGCTTGTCCTCAAGCAAAACTCTTTAAATGTGGCTTACACACCCAAATGGAATAGGTAGAGAAGAAGTTTTGTGGCTTGTCTTTGAGTGTCGGGAATCCAAGATCTTTATTTAAATTTTGTTTTTATTTTATTTACAATCATATTCGTCATGATTTATTTAGAACGTTTTTAAGGAAAATTATTTATTTGGGCATAACATGCCTCCTTAAAATTCTATTTATATACAAGTTCAAGTACCTCACAAGAGATCACTCAACACTCAGCCGAATATGTATTTTTGTGATATCGCTCGATTCTGGTTTGGAACTTATTTTTACCATATGCTTGCCAAGCGATCAAACCTCCTCCTTTTTAACTACAAACCTTTGTGAGTATCAAGAGGACTTTGAAAGGGTTAGGCTTGGGCTAGGGGTAGGTGATTTTTGGGTTAGTGGTTAGTAAAATGGTGAAAAGCGTAAAAACCGTCGGTTATCGTAAAACTTGTTTATTTCAATATTTATTTAAACCAAACATTTTCAAACAAGATTTTTGAAGGAACTTGTTTGGTTATTGAAAGAGCTATGGTTTTTTAGTAGGTATCCGGAACTTTTTACGAAAATAAATGGGTTTGAAAGGAAAAGGGTTTTGGTGAGTAATGGATGTTTGTTTTGCGGGTTTGAAATGAAAAGGTTTAGGCTCAAAAGGGTTAACTAGGTGGATTTTTGTAGTAGGTAAAAAGAAAGGAAAATAATGGTTTTGAATGAAAAATGGGTTAGTCCTAGTGCCTCCATCATTTACTTACTTGGGTTATGTTGGTAAGGACTGTGAATGTATCTTCTTGGCAAGTTCTAGAGTCGTAAGAACCAAGCGGCTATTCACACAAGAAACGAAAATGGGCATTTAGTTTAAAGATGTATGAATGTATGCTCGATAAAGGCTCAAATCTCACTTAATGTGGGAATGGGTTTATAATATGAACAAGTGTATATAATCAAATTATAAAAAGATTTGTCATGCCCTTTTTATAATTTTCTTATTTGGCTCTTTTTATCACGACGCTATCGGTTGTAAATTTGTACAAATGTAACTTTTTTAGAACTTGTTATTCCCAAATTAAACCAAGACAAGTAAAAAAACAATTGAAAATTTTTGAAAAAGATTTGGGGTGATTAGCGGTTCCAATAGAGTTTTGTGTAAGGCTTGTTATTAGGACTTCTTAGATTCAAAGTGTTAGTCTCCCCCCCCCCCCCACACTTAAATTACACATTGTCCTCAATGTGTTCAAAAATAATTTTTTCGGTTGATTCGAATGCGTAAAAGCGTGTTAAAAACAAAACTTTTATGTTACTGGGCATCTGGCCACGGGCCCGTGTTGAGCACGGGGCGTGCCTGATGGACACGACCCGTGGTCAGGAGATGGAAGACAATCAGCAGGTTTAGGGTATGGGCATGGGGGCGTGTTTAGTGAACACGACCCTGTGGTGTCAGTCTGCAATTGCTGAATTTTAGGTTTCTGGTTTTTGTGTCTCGTATTCGGGCTCGTTTAGCACTAATTTTTAGTGCACTTAGACCTCCTGCACCTGTTTTACCAATATTGCACCACACAAAGCATACTACAATACCAAATCCAACATTACGAGTGATTACGATCCATCATCACCATAAACAGAAAAATAAAATGCGGAAAAATAAAAGTTGTTCTAAAGAGTAAATTGTTCAAACCACGGCACGCAGGCCGACCAATTGTCTAAAAGGGTAAAGAGATTAACCTGAAATCGTACTCGTCACACATCATCTTACCGCCATGGTCACCACTCAGTCCATGTCCTCGTCCTCATCGTCCTCCTCACCATGATACGCCATGTGCTCCCGGATGTATGTGATGTTTCCTTGTATAGTAGTGATGGAACGTTCCATTGCTCCAACCCGGGTGTTGACGTTGCTAGCCATTTTATACACTTTGCGGCTGCATAAGAGGTTTTCCTGCAAAAGGTCAGTTAAACTTTGAAAACTAGGAAACCCGCTTCCTTGAGAGGAGGAACCCGCTTGGTAGCCATGGTATTGAGGAGGAGGACGGTTGGGGTCGTCAGGTAAGGCTAAGATTTCTTCCGCGCCCCACGTATTTCCTTGAGCATTCCGGAAGCGGATAGTTCCGTCATCCATGACTTGCATGAACCCCATGGCCCAACATTGGGCTATATCGACCTTCTTGGACTTTGCACCTTGAGTAAATGACTTTGGAACACGATGGACATAGTTTTTAAATAGCTTGTAGATCCATCCCCCAAAGAAGATCGGTGTGGGTGGAGTAGCCATTTGGTTTTGGTGCATGTTCTTGAGGAGTATGTAGGTGACATCAAGTGGTTGACGGGTGTGGATGCAGTGGAGGCAGGTGAGGTCACGAAGGTTTACCACTCTCGAGCTATCTCGTTATTGATTGAGTAAGTTGCTTAAGACCCGGTGGATGTATCGGTAGAGCGGGTCTAGCAACTAAGAGCTTTTGGTGGTGCTCGGGTTGTATGGTCCATCTCTAATTGTGGACCATGTTGTTTACCTCATGTTGACCGGAATTTCACGGAGAACACCCGTGACATTCTCTTCAGTTGATTCATCCTTGCTGTGTAACCCGATATTAACACCAAAATGGGGCATGGAGATGGAGAGAAGTTGCCCAGCACATCTGAACTCAACAGCATCTGAATCAAACAGGTCCGCCTTGGTGTCGAACTTGAAGGTGCTATAGAACTCCATATTATACTCGTAGATGGAGAGCTTTTTATCAAGAGCGGCTCGAAGTGGACCTGTAACTAGCATATCATATCGACCTTTTTGACCCACGGTTTCCAGGGTTTCGTAACATGTCTGTCTTGGCGCTTCTTCCGGCCTCGTTTGAAAGACTTCAAAGCGGTTTTGGTACTCCCATTCTGAGGTCTTAAACTTCAGGAACTTGCTTGCCATTGCTGCATGAGAGAACCAATGTACAATTAGTGCGTTACGATTTAAATTTCGGGAAAAACTGAAAACAGAGAGTTGAACACGGCCCCGTGGTCATCTGCCACGCACCGTGTTCATCTGGTTTTCTTGGCCACGCCCCGTGGTGGCTGACCACGACCCCGTGGTCAGGCCACTGTTACTGCAAAAATTCATTTTTCGACCCGGTTTCGAAAAGTTGAAAATTTTTGGTTGAGTAGAGGTGGTTTTTCCCGAAAATGAAACCCCAAGTTCCGTTTTTCCGAAAACAACCCGTTTACCCTATCAATTTTAACTTTTTCGGTTCAAAAACTAGGGTTCGTGACTTATACTTAAAATCGGGTGATTTGGCGGTCTGTTGTGGTTGATTTGCTCTTTACAACATGAATGCATACTACTAATACTAGATTTATACAGAAATTTGAAGGTGAATTAGGTTCTAGTTCAAGAACCCTAGGTTTTTCCCCAAATTTCTTGATGCTATACTACATGCAAATCGCAAAACTATCTAGAAAAAGTGTAAGAATCATACCTTGCGGAAGTTAAACGGAGAGAAAACGTGAAAGGTGACAGAAAATTGCCGGTGAACCAGAGAGTTTTCGGGGAAACGGGTCGTGGTGGAATGAAGAGTAGTTAAGAGAAAAGGGTTTATACCCGTCTGCACGCTGACCACGGCCCCGTGTTCGTGTCTGTTTTTTTGTGTACATGTGAGAGACCGTTTTCCGAAAAAGGTTCCCCAAGTTATCTTACCTATTTCGAAGTTCTTCCGATGTTTACTACCTACAAGACATGACGTTAATTTACATATATATATATATATATATACGAATCTTTGTTTAATCATATCTCGCTTGCTTGAAGAGAAATTTCTTCCTCCTCATCCTCAATGAATCCTTGGTAGAGTTTAAGCCTTTGTCTGTTAACCTTGAATGGAACGGTATTTTGAGATTTAATCTCAACTGCACCGTGTGGGAAGATATGGGTGATGGAAAAAGGTCCCGACAATCTAGACTTTAATTTTCCGGGAAATAATCGAAGTCGTGAATTAAACAATAGCACTTGATCTCCTTCTCGAAATTCATAAGGTTTAATATGTTTGTCATGTAAATTCTTTATGCGTTCCTTATAAATTTCGGAGTTAGAGTATGCTGGAGTTCTCAATTCCTCTAATTCGTTTAATTTAAAAGATCGATTTTTACCGGCGGTTTCATGGTCTAGGTTTACATTTTTTAATGCCCAGTATGTCCTATGTGCTATTTCTACCGGCAAATGGCAACTTTTCCATAGACTAGCTTATATGGGGTGGTTCCTATTGTTGTTTTGAAAGCGGTTCGAAAAGCCCATAAAGCGTCGTCTAATTTTTCGGCCCATTCTTTTCTATTAACCCTACGGTTTTTTCGAGTATTCGTTTTAAACCTCTATTGGTCACTTCGGCTTGTCCGTTTGTTTGAGGATGATAAGCGGTAGAAATTCGATGACGGACCCCATATTGTTTTAAAAACATTTCGAGTTGATGATTACAAAAATGGGTGTCTCTATCACTTATTAAAGCTTTTGGAGTGCCGAAACGAGAGAATAATAGTTTCAAGAATCTTACCACAACTCTTCCATTGTTTGTTGGAAGAGCTTCGGCTTCGGCCCATTTTGACAAGTAATCCACGGCCACAAGTATATATTTGTTTCCTTTTGATGGTGGGAAAGGACCCATGAGGTCTAACCCCCACACATCAAAATTTTCACAAAGAAGAATACCATTTTGTGGCATTTCGTTTTTGGAAGAAATATTACCTGATCGTTGGCATGCATCACATGTCTTGATAAGATTTTGTGCGTCTTTGTAAATGGTTGGCCAATAGAATCCTGAATCAAATACCTTTCGAGCGGTACTAGTGGCTCCATGATGTCCTCCGTACGGTCCTTCATGACAACGGCAGAGAATTTTTCCTATTTCACTACCATGGATCTTCCCTTTTTTATAATTTTCTCATTTGGTTCTTTTTATCACGACGCTATCGGTTTTAAATTTATAAAAACATAACTTATTAGAACTTGTTATTCCCAAATTAAACCAAGACAAGTAAGAAAAAATGAAAAAAAAACTGAAAAAGATTTGGGGTGATTAGCGGTTCCAATAGAGTTTTGTGTAAGGCTTGTTATTAGGACTTGCTAAATTCAAAGTGTTAGTTACCCCCCCCCCCACACACACACACACTTAAATTACACATTGTCCTCAATGTGTCCAAAAATAAGTTTTTTGGTTGATTTGAATGCGTAAGAGTGCGTTTAAAAACAAAATTTTGTTTTACTGGGCATATGGGCACGGCCCGTGTGATCCGGGCATGGCCCCGTGTCCAGAGTGCCAGTAACAATTTTAACAGACAGTTGACCATGGGGTATGGCCAGCCAACACGGCCCGTGGTCGGTTACCTGTTTCTGGACTTTTTCTTGCAGAAGCTGAGCACGGGGCGTGTTGGGCTGAACATGTGCTGCACTTGCTAGAAGGTTGATAATTTTGTCTGAAGGCACTGTTTTTATGCATGGGGTGCGGTTTTGACGTCCCTTTGGCAGTTTCCATCTTTTTTGGCTGAGCACGGCCCCGTGGTCAGACATTGTTCTGACACGTTTGTCCGTATTAGGGACACAGGGCGTGTTGGCCTGGGCACGACCCTGTTTTGAATTTTTCGGTCGGCACGGGTCGTGTTGGTTGAGCATGGCCCATGTTTGGAGTTTTATGAAGTGTTGTCTTTTTAAGGACCTCAGTAATCAGGAGGTTCTTTACTGGAGGCAACAACACCGAAGTGCATAATGTACCGAAGTTGCTCCTGGTTTATGCATGAACGCAAGAGGTTATCAGAAAGGGTAAAAACTAATCTACTTACCGGTGGGCGAAACCAACCTTTATTCCCCATATCCGGGCTCTCGTTAAGAAGGTGTATGTCGAATCACTCAGGTCTATGAGCGCATCAGTGGGAACTGCTGTGTTAGAGACTCTCCTTTCAAGTGACAAAACGTTTCATACTGCTGATTTAGAACTTCTCTATTACTTTCTATCACTTCCTCAGTCCCACCGAATTGCTCCTTTAGTGCATCCCATAACTCCTTTGCACTATTGCAATGGAGTAGACTAGCATAAATCTCATTGGGTAAGGCCGAAGCAACTATGCTAAATGCCTTAGCATCCAATTCAATTTTCTGGAAATCCTGCTTCGAAAAGTTTTCAGGATTTTTTTGGCACTTGTTTAGTTGGATCCTCTGTGCTTGGAACCATCGGAACGTGAGGTCCTTAAGCAACAGATCTCCAGCAACCAGTGTTTTTCTGAGCAAGGATATGACCCATCATCGTTGCCAAATGAAATATTCATTTCTTTTGAGCATCGGCGGTTTGAATAAGGATCCAGAGTTGGCATCCTTTGTGTTTTGAGACATTTTCAGTTGATTTTACATAGATTTCTGTTTTAAAAACTTTGAACGTAATAAAACTCTGTTTATCAAGCAAAAACAACCAAACTAATAGCAGAGAGCTGATCTGTTCGAATCAAATCGATTGTTAGATCGAATTTGATGAATCAAGCTCTGATACCAATTGTTAGGATCTGAGTTTGAATTACTTGTAGTTTTTGTTTCAAAAATGGAAAATGATTTAGTTTTAAAAGAGATTTGCAGCGGAAATAAATGGAAAACTTTTACTACAAGTAATGGTTGTTTGTTTTCATCATCATATGCTTTCAAGTTGGTAGACTCGCATGTAATTCACAAACTTCCCCTCAGCCTTTGCAATTGAAGTTTGGTAGTAAGAAAATGCAGACAAGATGATATGATAAAGTTTATCTTTTAATAGACAAGTTAAACTGTTACAGAAGTTACCTATTTATACTAAACTCTCTAACCACTGAGCATCTTTGATGACTAGGGGTTGATAGTGACAGGAAACTATATGTAACTAACTACAAACACTGCTAATACTAACTATCAGTGCATAGCACTGTTACATTGATTATGTATCTAATGACTAAGCTCTGATCTCTATCCTCTGATCCTTGTAACTCTGGTAGACCTTTGCAACTTTATAAAGACAGATGATAGGAAAGTAGTCTTTAGGGAAAGCAGTGTATGTACAACAGAGGTTGTAACCTCTGATAGTTTAACCAAAGCTCGGATAGTGATATTTAGCTTTGTATCATATGTTCCTTTCATAGGGTTCAATCCCAACATAAATCTTGAACCACATTTTTAGCAGACCCATCTCTCTCATGTGGGAATCACCATAAGGTTGGCGAATGTAAAAATGATCCATATTACCCAACCAAATGCACTCAAACTTCCCTTCCATACGACTTTACCTCCTCCGAATTAAGCCAAATGGAAGAAAGGATTCTTCGAAAAATAAAGGAAATAGAGCTTATGATGAAAGAGGTAAAGTCATGGGGCCGTGGCCGGGCTTCTGTTCAGGCTATAAATAGGGGTGCTTGGTTACCCACAAATGCATCCCTTGGCCAACCACTTCTCTCTCACTTTGCCACCACTCCACCACCACTACAACACCAACACCCACCACCATCATCCATTTTCCATCTTTAGAGTGTGTAGTTGTCTCGGGATCCAAGATAGATTGTAAGGGTTCTTGTCAAACAAAGGCCATGCTTGGCTAAATTCCTTACATCACTTGGTGAAGACTAATCTTTTATGTATTACTTTTAGTTTTTAATCTTTCGGTACTTTTTATTTGGGTTTGTATTAGTGACTTTAATAACTAGTTTCTTATGTTGAAAGTGAATTTTCTTAACCATTTCTTCATGATATCATTGATATGCTCATTCCTGTCTTTACGGTCTATATAAAGCACGATAACTACTTGGAAGAGGGTTAGAAGGGTGGTTTGGTAAAATTCTTGTCTCGTTCAGTGTATAGATCCTGCGAGGACTTGGTTCAAGCCTATTAGGGCCTCCTTCAATGCTCAACGGGTATTGGATGGCGAGGGCGCGAATGGCTTGGTCCCCTCATATGTAAATAACTATTAATATTTTAAACCGGCTACTTGGGATTGTATACCTGCTGACTCAAACCACTTAGCCGAGGGTAACGTCACCTTCAAAAGAGGGTCCTACCACTTTTTGCATTAATAACTAACTTAATTATCTTCCAATATTCCGACCTTTTGGGATTGTATCCCTGCTGACTCAAACCACTGGGTATAACTAAGACAATCTCTTAAAAAGTCCGAAAGTGCGAAAACTATCAAAAGATACATAAAGGAGAAGTTGGAACCAAGTGATTCTATCTTGTCTATTTGTATTTCATTTTATTTTCTTTAACGTTTTATTTATCATTATGTTTTTAAAACTTTTATAAAAAATTTAGATTGATTAGACGTTGAAGATAAACCGGTATTAAAAGCTCTTGTGTCCTTGGACGATCTCGGTATCTTACCAACGCTATACTACGCTCACGATGGGTGCACTTGCCCAAGTGTGTGTTTAGTGTTAGCAGAATACCGTGTTTATAAATTCAAAACTTGACCATGCGTAAAATAGACTAAAAATAATAATAATATAGTACGCTTAGCACACACCAAGTTTTTGGCGCCGGTTTCCGGAGACACAAGGATTTTAAGAAAGTTTAAAATTAACAACATAATTATTTTTAACATATTTTTCTTTTTCTTTTTAGGAAATTTTTAATTTTTATAAATCTGCAGACGTGCAGCACGGGCCGTGTTTAACCAACACGGGGCCGTGTCCACGTAACAGCAGCAACATAATCTGTTTTAAGTCAGACAGTAGCTGAACACGGGACCGTGTCAATCCAACACGGGGCCGTGTCCATCACCCAGTTACTGAAAACTGGACCGTCTGATCCCAACAGTCGATAACTTCTGTCACACACATGGACGATATTGATTATTTTTTATTTCGCCAATCTAACGGCGAGTGATGTCAACTATGAGGAGGAACCCATCAAGATTTGGAATGCTATATTTTAAATATTGAACCACATTTTTTGGCAGACCCATCTCTCTCATGTGGGAATCACCATAAGGTTGGCGAATGTAAAAATGATCCATATTACCCAACCAAATGCACTCAAACTTCCCTTCCATACGACTTTACCTCCTCCGAATTAAGCCAAATGGAAGAAAGGATTCTATGAAAAATAAAGGAAATAGAGCTTATGATGAAAGAGAGGTACTCCTCACAAGCTCAAGGCCAAGAAGAATGATTGAGTTCGCATTTGAAATCCAACAATGTCGAGGTCACAAAAAGTACTTTAGTCTCTTACGTTAGCATTAGCGATAGTCGTCCCTGTGTCGATTGTGCCATGAAGGACTCTCCATCGGCCCCCACCGATACGCTCATAGACCTGAGCGATTCGACATACACCTTCTTTAACAAGAGCCCGGATAAGGGGAATAAAGATTGGTTTCGCCCAACGGTAAGTAGATTAGTTTTACCCTTTCCGATAACCTCTTGCGTTCATGCATAAACATTGAGCAACTTCGGTACATTATGCACTTCGGTGTTGTTCCCTCTAGTAAAGAACCTCCCGATTACTAAGGTCCTTAAAAAGACAACACTTCATAAAACTCCAAACACGGGCCGTGCTCAACCAACACGACCCGCGCCGACCGAAAAATTCAACACGGGGCCGTGCCAAGGCAACACGCCCCGTGTCCCTAATACGGACAAACGTGTCAGAACAATGTCTGACCACGGGGCCGTGTTCAGTGTGCTGTCGCTTTCTATAAAGTCAGCCTTGTTGCTGCATGTTTGGCCTCATTCCAAAGACAAAGATCTCTGAGATTTCTCACATATACCTTAAAAGGTATGTTCTTAAAGAAGTTTCATCTATCCATCTTGTCTTTGCCACTTTTATCACTTTCCTTCTTCTTCTTTGAACTCAAATCCTCCATGAAAGCTTGAAGGTCCATAGCTTCAAGCTTTATTTTTGCAAAACATATGTTGTAACACAAGGAATCTTAATAAACAACATGTTTATCACATTGCTTTAAGTTATTTCTGTTCACAAATGTTTAAAACCTGAGAGAAATAAATTAAAACAATTAAATTGTTTGAGTTCAAAACTGTGCAGGAGGACGAACACGGGCCTGTGTCCACTGGACACGGGGCCGTGGTGAGCTTTTAAACTCTCGTTGTTTTAAAATTTCACCCTTGTTTTCTTAGTATGTCGACCCAGAACAGTGGAACGTCGCCAGCAACCTCAAGAAACAACCAAGGAAGAAGGAGACCATTGATTGATGCTACCCTAGTTCGTGGCATGTATGCTTTAAGGGAAGCCATCGACGAAATGGCATCGGTGGAAGAGTCTCTCATCGATCGGGTTAACTATTTGACTATGGGATTGGAGAATTGCTTGCATGAAATCAACCTTTTGCACCAAAGGTTGAACATTCTTGCACTAACTCCCATGGAACCAATCTTTCCCCAAGAAGATTGGAACCTTGCTCAAGAAATCATCATTCCAATCGTATGGGACGACCTTCCCCCGGAACCTCCTCTAGACGCATTACACGAGGTTCCATTGGTGGTCGCCCCTCCCCGCTCCTCCCACGTACGAAAATGCGGAAGAAGAGCCTTTCCTCTTCCTCCCTCGGGAGATTGAGGAAAAGCTCAACGACTTTTGAGGAAGTGCACCTTCCGGGTTGAAGTTCCTAGAAGCCGGTATCTACCGAAAAATTAATTTTGGGTTTTTGTCGATCGTTTAAAGAAATCATCTAGGGTAGGACTTCATTGTGGTTTAAGGTTTCTTTCTTCGTCTACTACTAGGAACTATTGTAACTTTAATTATTAAGGATTAATATTAGGATGTTTATTTTGAATTACGCTCTATGAAATATGATGGTTTAAGTTATTTTGTGGTGTTTGTAACTTAAAATATGGCGAAACACACGAGAAAAGATGGAAACTGCCAAACGGACGTCAAAACCGCACCCCATGCATAAAAACAATGCCTTCCGACAAAATTTTCAACCTTCCAGCATGTGCAGCAATGGCCGTGTTCAGCCCAACACGCCCCGTGCCGACCACGGTCCCGGTGATCAACTGTCTGTTAAAATTGTTACTGGCACTCTGGACACAGGGCCGTGCCCGGATCACACGGGCCGTGCCCATATGCCCAGTAACACAAAATTTGCTTTTAAACGCACTCTTCCGCATTCAAATCAACCAAAAAACTTATTTTTGGACACATTGAGGACAATGTGTAATTTAAGTGTGTGTGTGGGGGGGGGGGTAACTAACACTTTGAATTTAGCAAGTCCTAATAACAAGCCTTACACAAAACTCTATTGGAACCGCTAATCACCCCAAATCTTTTTCAGTTTTTTTTTTCATTTTTTCTTACTTGTCTTGGTTTAATTTGGGAATAACAAGTTCTAATAAGTTATGTTTTTATAAATTTAAAACCGATAGCGTCGTGATAAAAAGAACCAAATGAGAAAATTATAAAAAAGGGAAGATCCATGGTAGTGAAATAGGAAAAATTCTCTGCCGTTGTCATGAAGGACCGTACGGAGGACATCATGGAGCCACTAGTACCGCTCGAAAGGTATTTGATTCAGGATTCTATTGGCCAACCATTTACAAAGACGCACAAAATCTTATCAAGACATGTGATGCATGCCAACGATCAGGTAATATTTCTTCCAAAAAGAAATGCCACAAAATGGTATTCTTCTTTGTGAAAATTTTGATGTGTGGGGGTTAGACCTCATGGGTCCTTTCCCACCATCAAAAGGAAACAAATATATACTTGTGGCCGTGGATTACTTGTCAAAATGGGCCGAAGCTGAAGCTCTTCCAACAAACAATGGAAGAGTTGTGGTAAGATTCTTGAAACTATTATTCGCTCGTTTCGGCACTCCAAAAGCTTTAATAAGTGATAGAGACACCCATTTTTGTAATCATCAACTCGAAATGTTTTTAAAACAATATGGGGTCCGTCATCGAATTTCTACCGCTTATCATCCTCAAACAAACGGACAAGCCGAAGTGACCAATAGAGGTTTAAAACGAATACTCGAAAAAACCGTAGGGTTAATAGAAAAGAATGGGCCGAAAAATTAGACGACGCTTTATGGGCTTTTCGAACCGCTTTCAAAACAACAATAGGAACCACCCCATATAAGCTAGTCTATGGAAAAGTTGCCATTTGCCGGTAGAAATAGCACATAGGACATACTGGGCATTAAAAAATGTAAACCTAGACCATGAAACCGCCGGTAAAAATCGATCTTTTAAATTAAACGAATTAGAGGAATTGAGAACTCCAGCATACTCTAACTCCGAAATTTATAAGGAACGCATAAAGAATTTACATGACAAACATATTAAACCTTATGAATTTCGAGAAGGAGATCAAGTGCTATTGTTTAATTCACGACTTCGATTATTTCCCGGAAAATTAAAGTCTAGATTGTCGGGACCTTTTTCCATCACCCATATCTTCCCACACGGTGCAGTTGAGATTAAATCTCAAAATACCGTTCCATTCAAGGTTAACAGACAAAGGCTTAAACTCTACCAAGGATTCATTGAGGATGAGGAGGAAGAAATTTCTCTTCAAGCAAGCGAGATATGCATCCCATAACTCCTTTGCACTATTGCAATGGAGTAGACTAGCATAAATCTCATTGGGTAAGGCCGAAGCAACTATGCTAAATGCCTTAGCATCCAATTCAATTTTCTGGAAATCCTGCTTCGAAAAGTTTTCAGGATTTTTTTGGCACTTGTTTAGTTGGATCCTCTGTGCTTGGAACCATCGGAACGTGAGGTCCTTAAGCAACAGATCTCCAGCAACCAGTGTTTTTCTGAGCAAGGATATGACCCATCATCGTTGCCAAATGAAATATTCATTTCTTTTGAGCATCGGCGGTTTGAATAAGGATCCAGAGTTGGCATCCTTTGTGTTTTGAGACATTTTCAGTTGATTTTACATAGATTTCTGTTTTAAAAACTTTGAACGTAATAAAACTCTTTGTTTAATCATATCTCGCTTGCTTGAAGAGAAATTTCTTCCTCCTCATCCTCAATGAATCCTTGGTAGAGTTTAAGCCTTTGTCTGTTAACCTTGAATGGAACGGTATTTTGAGATTTAATCTCAACTGCACCGTGTGGGAAGATATGGGTGATGGAAAAAGGTCCCGACAATCTAGACTTTAATTTTCCGGGAAATAATCGAAGTCGTGAATTAAACAATAGCACTTGATCTCCTTCTCGAAATTCATAAGGTTTAATATGTTTGTCATGTAAATTCTTTATGCGTTCCTTATAAATTTCGGAGTTAGAGTATGCTGGAGTTCTCAATTCCTCTAATTCGTTTAATTTAAAAGATCGATTTTTACCGGCGGTTTCATGGTCTAGGTTTACATTTTTTAATGCCCAGTATGTCCTATGTGCTATTTCTACCGGCAAATGGCAACTTTTCCATAGACTAGCTTATATGGGGTGGTTCCTATTGTTGTTTTGAAAGCGGTTCGAAAAGCCCATAAAGCGTCGTCTAATTTTTCGGCCCATTCTTTTCTATTAACCCTACGGTTTTTTCGAGTATTCGTTTTAAACCTCTATTGGTCACTTCGGCTTGTCCGTTTGTTTGAGGATGATAAGCGGTAGAAATTCGATGACGGACACCATATTGTTTTAAAAACATTTCGAGTTGATGATTACAAAAATGGGTGTCTCTATCACTTATTAAAGCTTTTGGAGTGCCGAAACGAGAGAATAATAGTTTCAAGAATCTTACCACAACTCTTCCATTGTTTGTTGGAAGAGCTTCGGCTTCGGCCCATTTTGACAAGTAATCCACGGCCACAAGTATATATTTGTTTCCTTTTGATGGTGGGAAAGGACCCATGAGGTCTAACCCCCACACATCAAAATTTTCACAAAGAAGAATACCATTTTGTGGCATTTCGTTTTTGGAAGAAATATTACCTGATCGTTGGCATGCATCACATGTCTTGATAAGATTTTGTGCGTCTTTGTAAATGGTTGGCCAATAGAATCCTGAATCAAATACCTTTCGAGCGGTACTAGTGGCTCCATGATGTCCTCCGTACGGTCCTTCATGACAACGGCAGAGAATTTTTCCTATTTCACTACCATGGATCTTCCCTTTTTTATAATTTTCTCATTTGGTTCTTTTTATCACGACGCTATCGGTTTTAAATTTATAAAAACATAACTTATTAGAACTTGTTATTACCAAATTAAACCAAGACAAGTAAGAAAAAATGAAAAAAAAACTGAAAAAGATTTGGGGTGATTAGCGGTTCCAATAGAGTTTTGTGTAAGGCTTGTTATTAGGACTTGCTAAATTCAAAGTGTTAGTTACCCCCCCCCCACACACACACACACTTAAATTACACATTGTCCTCAATGTGTCCAAAAATAAGTTTTTTGGTTGATTTGAATGCGTAAGAGTGCGTTTAAAAACAAAATTTTGTTTTACTGGGCATATGGGCACGGCCCGTGTGATCCGGGCATGGCCCCGTGTCCAGAGTGCCAGTAACAATTTTAACAGACAGTTGACCATGGGGTATGGCCAGCCAACACGGCCCGTGGTCGGTTACCTGTTTCTGGACTTTTTCTTGCAGAAGCTGAGCACGGGGCGTGTTGGGCTGAACATGTGCTGCACTTGCTAGAAGGTTGATAATTTTGTCTGAAGGCACTGTTTTTATGCATGGGGTGCGGTTTTGACGTCCCTTTGGCAGTTTCCATCTTTTTTGGCTGAGCACGGCCCCGTGGTCAGACATTGTTCTGACACGTTTGTCCGTATTAGGGACACAGGGCGTGTTGGCCTGGGCACGACCCTGTTTTGAATTTTTCGGTCGGCACGGGTCGTGTTGGTTGAGCATGGCCCATGTTTGGAGTTTTATGAAGTGTTGTCTTTTTAAGGACCTCAGTAATCAGGAGGTTCTTTACTGGAGGCAACAACACCGAAGTGCATAATGTACCGAAGTTGCTCCTGGTTTATGCATGAACGCAAGAGGTTATCAGAAAGGGTAAAAACTAATCTACTTACCGGTGGGCGAAACCAACCTTTATTCCCCATATCCGGGCTCTCGTTAAGAAGGTGTATGTCGAATCACTCAGGTCTATGAGCGCATCAGTGGGAACTGCTGTGTTAGAGACTCTCCTTTCAAGTGACAAAACGTTTCATACTGCTGATTTAGAACTTCTCTATTACTTTCTATCACTTCCTCAGTCCCACCGAATTGCTCCTTTAGTGCATCCCATAACTCCTTTGCACTATTGCAATGGAGTAGACTAGCATAAATCTCATTGGGTAAGGCCGAAGCAACTATGCTAAATGCCTTAGCATCCAATTCAATTTTCTGGAAATCCTGCTTCGAAAAGTTTTCAGGATTTTTTTGGCACTTGTTTAGTTGGATCCTCTGTGCTTGGAACCATCGGAACGTGAGGTCCTTAAGCAACAGATCTCCAGCAACCAGTGTTTTTCTGAGCAAGGATATGACCCATCATCGTTGCCAAATGAAATATTCATTTCTTTTGAGCATCGGCGGTTTGAATAAGGATCCAGAGTTGGCATCCTTTGTGTTTTGAGACATTTTCAGTTGATTTTACATAGATTTCTGTTTTAAAAACTTTGAACGTAATAAAACTCTGTTTATCAAGCAAAAACAACCAAACTAATAGCAGAGAGCTGATCTGTTCGAATCAAATCGATTGTTAGATCGAATTTGATGAATCAAGCTCTGATACCAATTGTTAGGATCTGAGTTTGAATTACTTGTAGTTTTTGTTTCAAAAATGGAAAATGATTTAGTTTTAAAAGAGATTTGCAGCGGAAATAAATGGAAAACTTTTACTACAAGTAATGGTTGTTTGTTTTCATCATCATATGCTTTCAAGTTGGTAGACTCGCATGTGATTCACAAACTTCCCCTCAGCCTTTGCAATTGAAGTTTGGTAGTAAGAAAATGCAGACAAGATGATATGATAAAGTTTATCTTTTAATAGACAAGTTAAACTGTTACAGAAGTTACCTATTTATACTAAACTCTCTAACCACTGAGCATCTTTGATGACGTAGGGGTTGATAGTGACAGGAAACTATATGTAACTAACTACAAACACTGCTAATACTAACTATCAGTGCATAGCACTGTTACATTGATTATGTATCTAATGACTAAGCTCTGATCTCTATCCTCTGATCCTTGTAACTCTGGTAGACCTTTGCAACTTTATGAAGACAGATGATAGGAAAGTAGTCTTTAGGGAAAGCAGTGTATGTACAACAGAGGTTGTAACCTCTGATAGTTTAACCAAAGCTCGGATAGTGATATTTAGCTTTGTATCATATGTTCCTTTCATAGGGTTCAATCCCAACATAAATCTTGAACCACATTTTTAGCAGACCCATCTCTCTCATGTGGGAATCACCATAAGGTTGGCGAATGTAAAAATGATCCATATTACCCAACCAAATGCACTCAAACTTCCCTTCCATACGACTTTACCTCCTCCGAATTAAGCCAAATGGAAGAAAGGATTCTTCGAAAAATAAAGGAAATAGAGCTTATGATGAAAGAGGTAAAGTCATGGGGCCGTGGCCGGGCTTCTGTTCAGGCTATAAATAGGGGTGCTTGGTTACCCACAAATGCATCCCTTGGCCAACCACTTCTCTCTCACTTTGCCACCACTCCACCACCACTACAACACCAACACCCACCACCATCATCCATTTTCCATCTTTAGAGTGTGTAGTTGTCTCGGGATCCAAGATAGATTGTAAGGGTTCTTGTCAAACAAAGGCCATGCTTGGCTAAATTCCTTACATCACTTGGTGAAGACTAATCTTTTATGTATTACTTTTAGTTTTTAATCTTTCGGTACTTTTTATTTGGGTTTGTATTAGTGACTTTAATAACTAGTTTCTTATGTTGAAAGTGAATTTTCTTAACCATTTCTTCATGATATCATTGATATGCTCATTCCTGTCTTTACGGTCTATATAAAGCACGATAACTACTTGGAAGAGGGTTAGAAGGGTGGTTTGGTAAAATTCTTGTCTCGTTCAGTGTATAGATCCTGCGAGGACTTGGTTCAAGCCTATTAGGGCCTCCTTCAATGCTCAACGGGTATTGGATGGCGAGGGCGCGAATGGCTTGGTCCCCTCATATGTAAATAACTATTAATATTTTAAACCGGCTACTTGGGATTGTATACCTGCTGACTCAAACCACTTAGCCGAGGGTAACGTCACCTTCAAAAGAGGGTCCTACCACTTTTTGCATTAATAACTAACTTAATTATCTTCCAATATTCCGACCTTTTGGGATTGTATCCCTGCTGACTCAAACCACTGGGTATAACTAAGACAATCTCTTAAAAAGTCCGAAAGTGCGAAAACTATCAAAAGATACATAAAGGAGAAGTTGGAACCAAGTGATTCTATCTTGTCTATTTGTATTTCATTTTATTTTCTTTAACGTTTTATTTATCATTATGTTTTTAAAACTTTTATAAAAAATTTAGATTGATTAGACGTTGAAGATAAACCGGTATTAAAAGCTCTTGTGTCCTTGGACGATCTCGGTATCTTACCAACGCTATACTACGCTCACGATGGGTGCACTTGCCCAAGTGTGTGTTTAGTGTTAGCAGAATACCGTGTTTATAAATTCAAAACTTGACCATGCGTAAAATAGACTAAAAATAATAATAATATAGTACGCTTAGCACACACCAAGTTTTTGGCGCCGTTTCCGGAGACACAAGGATTTTAAGAAAGTTTAAAATTAACAACATAATTATTTTTAACATATTTTTCTTTTTCTTTTTAGGAAATTTTTAATTTTTATAAATCTGCAGACGTGCAGCACGGGCCGTGTTTAACCAACACGGGGCCGTGTCCACGTAACAGCAGCAACATAATCTGTTTTAAGTCAGACAGTAGCTGAACACGGGACCGTGTCAATCCAACACGGGGCCGTGTCCATCACCCAGTTACTGAAAACTGGACCGTCTGATCCCAACAGTCGATAACTTCTGTCACACACATGGACGATATTGATTATTTTTTATTTCGCCAATCTAACGGCGAGTGATGTCAACTATGAGGAGGAACCCATCAAGATTTGGAATGCTATATTTTAAATATTGAACCACATTTTTTGGCAGACCCATCTCTCTCATGTGGGAATCACCATAAGGTTGGCGAATGTAAAAATGATCCATATTACCCAACCAAATGCACTCAAACTTCCCTTCCATACGACTTTACCTCCTCCGAATTAAGCCAAATGGAAGAAAGGATTCTATGAAAAATAAAGGAAATAGAGCTTATGATGAAAGAGAGGTACTCCTCACAAGCTCAAGGCCAAGAAGAATGATTGAGTTCGCATTTGAAATCCAACAATGTCGAGGTCACAAAAAGTACTTTAGTCTCTTACGTTAGCATTAGCGATAGTCGTCCCTGTGTCGATTGTGCCATGAAGGACTCTCCATCGGCCCCCACCGATACGCTCATAGACCTGAGCGATTCGACATACACCTTCTTTAACAAGAGCCCGGATAAGGGGAATAAAGATTGGTTTCGCCCACCGGTAAGTAGATTAGTTTTACCCTTTCCGATAACCTCTTGCGTTCATGCATAAACATTGAGCAACTTCGGTACATTATGCACTTCGGTGTTGTTCCCTCTAGTAAAGAACCTCCCGATTACTAAGGTCCTTAAAAAGACAACACTTCATAAAACTCCAAACACGGGCCGTGCTCAACCAACACGACCCGCGCCGACCGAAAAATTCAACACGGGGCCGTGCCAAGGCAACACGCCCCGTGTCCCTAATACGGACAAACGTGTCAGAACAATGTCTGACCACGGGGCCGTGTTCAGTGTGCTGTCGCTTTCTATAAAGTCAGCCTTGTTGCTGCATGTTTGGCCTCATTCCAAAGACAAAGATCTCTGAGATTTCTCACATATACCTTAAAAGGTATGTTCTTAAAGAAGTTTCATCTATCCATCTTGTCTTTGCCACTTTTATCACTTTCCTTCTTCTTCTTTGAACTCAAATCCTCCATGAAAGCTTGAAGGTCCATAGCTTCAAGCTTTATTTTTGCAAAACATATGTTGTAACACAAGGAATCTTAATAAACAACATGTTTATCACATTGCTTTAAGTTATTTCTGTTCACAAATGTTTAAAACCTGAGAGAAATAAATTAAAACAATTAAATTGTTTGAGTTCAAAACTGTGCAGGAGGACGAACACGGGCCTGTGTCCACTGAACACGGGGCCGTGGTGAGCTTTTAAACTCTCGTTGTTTTAAAATTTCACCCTTGTTTTCTTAGTATGTCGACCCAGAACAGTGGAACGTCGCCAGCAACCTCAAGAAACAACCAAGGAAGAAGGAGACCATTGATTGATGCTACCCTAGTTCGTGGCATGTATGCTTTAAGGGAAGCCATCGACGAAATGGCATCGGTGGAAGAGTCTCTCATCGATCGGGTTAACTATTTGACTATGGGATTGGAGAATTGCTTGCATGAAATCAACCTTTTGCACCAAAGGTTGAACATTCTTGCACTAACTCCCATGGAACCAATCTTTCCCCAAGAAGATTGGAACCTTGCTCAAGAAATCATCATTCCAATCGTATGGGACGACCTTCCCCCGGAACCTCCTCTAGACGCATTACACGAGGTTCCATTGGTGGTCGCCCCTCCCCGCTCCTCCCACGTACGAAAATGCGGAAGAAGAGCCTTTCCTCTTCCTCCCTCGGGAGATTGAGGAAAAGCTCAACGACTTTTGAGGAAGTGCACCTTCCGGGTTGAAGTTCCTAGAAGCCGGTATCTACCGAAAAATTAATTTTGGGTTTTTGTCGATCGTTTAAAGAAATCATCTAGGGTAGGACTTCATTGTGGTTTAAGGTTTCTTTCTTCGTCTACTACTAGGAACTATTGTAACTTTAATTATTAAGGATTAATATTAGGATGTTTATTTTGAATTACGCTCTATGAAATATGATGGTTTAAGTTATTTTGTGGTGTTTGTAACTTAAAATATGGCGAAACACACGAGAAAAGATGGAAACTGCCAAACGGACGTCAAAACCGCACCCCATGCATAAAAACAATGCCTTCCGACAAAATTTTCAACCTTCCAGCATGTGCAGCAATGGCCGTGTTCAGCCCAACACGCCCCGTGCCGACCACGGGCCCGGTGATCAACTGTCTGTTAAAATTGTTACTGGCACTCTGGACACAGGGCCGTGCCCGGATCACACGGGCCGTGCCCATATGCCCAGTAACACAAAATTTGCTTTTAAACGCACTCTTCCGCATTCAAATCAACCAAAAAACTTATTTTTGGACACATTGAGGACAATGTGTAATTTAAGTGTGTGTGTGGGGGGGGGGGGTAACTAACACTTTGAATTTAGCAAGTCCTAATAACAAGCCTTACACAAAACTCTATTGGAACCGCTAATCACCCCAAATCTTTTTCAGTTTTTTTTTTCATTTTTTCTTACTTGTCTTGGTTTAATTTGGGAATAACAAGTTCTAATAAGTTATGTTTTTATAAATTTAAAACCGATAGCGTCGTGATAAAAAGAACCAAATGAGAAAATTATAAAAAGGGGCATAACAAATCTTTTTAAAATTTGATTTTATATACTTGTTCACATTATAAATCCATTCCCACATTAAGTGAGTTTTGAGCCTCTATCGAGCATACATTCATACATCTTTAAACTAAATGCTCATTTTCGTTTCTTGTGTGAATAGTCGCTTGGACTTTACAACTCTAGAACTTGCCAAAACGATGCATTCCCGGTCCTTACCAACTTAAAACCCAAGTAAGTAAATGATAGAGGCATTAGGACTTAACCATATTTTTCTTCAAAACTGTTATTTTTATTTATTTTCACCCGTCACCTAAAATCCCCTAGTCAACCTTTTTGATCCTAAAACCTTTTCATTTCAAACACCTATCACCCACAAAAAACCATTTCCCTTTCAAACCCATTTGTTTTAGTAAAAAGCTCGGATACCTTGTGAATATATATATATATATATATATATATATATATATATATATATATATAGCTCTTCGAAGAACCAAACAAGTTCCTTCAAATCTTGTTTGAAAAACGCTTGAATAAAATAAATACGATAAGTTTTACGATATCCGATGCTATTTACGTCTTTTGCCATGCTACTAACCACTAAACAAAAATTTCACCTACCTCTAACCCAAGCCTAAACCCTCCAAAGTCCTCTTGATACTCGCAAAGGTTTATAGTTAAAAGGAGGAGGTTTGATCACTTGGCAAACATATGGTAGAAGTAAGTTCCAAACCGGAAATCGAGTGTTGAGTGATCCCTTGAGAGGTACGTGAACTTGTATATAAATAAATAGAATTTTAAAAAAAGGCATGTTATGCCTAAACAAATAATTTTTTCTTCGAAATGTTCTCAATAAATCATGACGAATAGAAACTGTAATTAAACATAAAAACATAATTTGAAAAGAGTTTTGGATTCCCGATACTCGAAGACAAGCCACAAAAACTTCTTCTCTACCTATTCCATTTAGGTGTGTAAGACAAAACATTCAGAAGCTTCCACGACCACCACGGGCCGTGTCCAGAGTAACACGGGCCGTGGTCAACTATAAGATTTATAGAATCTGGATAGTACAGCGAACAATTGACCACGGGGCCGTGCCCAGAGGCCACAGTGGGGCCATCTGCTGACAAATGCAATTAATGAAGAAAGAGAAGGATGTTGGCCACGGGCCGTGTCCGGGCTTCTGTTCAGGCTATCAATAGGGGTGCTTGGTTACCCACAAAGGCATCTCTTGGCAAACCACTTCTCTCTCACTTTGCCACCACTCCACCACCACTACAACACCAACACCCACCGCCATCATCCATTTTCCATCTTTAGAGTGTGTAGTAGTCTCGGGATCCAAGATAGATTGTAAGGGTTCTTGTCAAACAAAGGCCATGGTTGGCTAAATTCCTTACATCACTTGGTGAAGACTAATATTTTATGTATTACTCTTAGTTTTTAATCTTTCGGCACTTTTTATTTGGGTTTGTATTAATGACTTTAATAACTAGTTTCTTATGTTGAAAGTGAATTTTCTTAACCATTTCTTCATGATGTCATTGATTTGCTCATTCGTGTCTTTACGGTCTATATAAAGCGCGTTAAATACTTGGAAGGGGGTTAGAAGGGTGGTTTGGTAAAATTATTGTCTCGTTCAGTGTATAGATCCTACGAGGACTTGGGTCAAGCCTATTAGGGCCTCCTTCAATGCTCAACGGGTATTGGATGGCGGGGGAGCGAATGGCTTGAACCCCTCATATGTAAACTACTATTAATATTTTAAACCGGCTACTTGGGATTGTATCCCTGCTGACTCAAACCACTTAGCCGAGGGTAACGTCACCTTCAAAAGAGGGGCCTACCACTTTTGCATTAATAACTTACTTAATTATCTTCCAATATTCCGACCTTTTGGTGTCACACCCCAACCGATGGCGGAAACGTCGGGGTTAGTGGCACTAGGTGACCAGATGGTCTCATGAGAATTCCATAACAATTATCTATCAATGTTATTTAACATTTAACGTCCCATACCATTAAACACAATATCTCAAAATAATCATTACAGAAACTTGTTTTTCCCACAAAACTAATCGGGTTCGATTTTCCCTAGATTTATTACATTTGGAAACTAAACAAAAGCAAACTAAACTAAGCACGCTACATCCAAAGCATCCAAGCTAAAATCCTCAACATGTTACACACGTTAAAATACATGTCAATACAATTAAGTAAAGGTGAGCATACAGGTTTTAGTATTACTAGCATATAGAGAAACCGTTCGCGTAATAGTCCAATTACATATCATAATACACCAAAACACATCACACAGATAAACATAGGCTTATTTCTCATGCTAACTACCGTGAGAAGGCTTGCTCGTCCATCCTAATTAGACCCCGTCGGGTGTTAGCCACACTATAGTACCATACTAGCTAAGGAGGCAAGTTAACGGAAATAAGTCCTAGTCACATGTTTCTAGCATCACGTATTGAGCATACATAATCAGATTATTCGCGTGTGATAAACAGTTTGAGTTGTGAAGTGATTTTAGGTAGAGGAACGTATGTAACACCCAAATAGTGCATTAAAGCGAAAACAGGTCAAGTATACTCACAGTCGATGCGTTTTAGGTGAGATGAGGGATCTAAGGAGAGTCGAGGAGAGTGCCGGATCAGCCTACATACGCGAACAGAAGTGCATCAGTCTCCGAAAAGCTGAAACAATTAAGTTTGGATTGAACAATAGGCAAGTTGGGCCGAACTTGTATGTAAACATACAAGTTTGAGCGAACTCGTACAAGATTGCTGAGGTTTAAGTCAAGTTTGGGCGAACTTGTAAGTTTCTCAAGGAAACTTGACAAGTTCGGTCGAACTTGTGAGGGCTTGATAAGAGGAGAGACAAGTTCGGCCGAACTTGTGGAGTTTCCTCGGAAACTTTGCAAGTTCAAGCGAACTTGGGGGTTTTCTGTGGACGAAACATACGTCATTTGTCCGAAAATGGTGTAAAAATCAAGGATTTAAAAGGTTTTGCTCAGATCTAGTATAGATCTGAGTGAAAACAGAAGTTTTATGGAAAAAAGATGAAGATTTTTGTAACCAGAAGAGATTTGATGAAAACGAAGGCAGAGCCTTGTGCAAAATCGTTGTAAACTGTTGTAAAACGTTGATAAACATTGTTGTAGTTGGAATCGAGTTGATTCTTACTTAGAAAACAGGGGGTTTCGGGTTTCAGGAGCTCAGAGCGAAGTTGCAGCAAGTTCAAATCAGAGAATGGGGCTGAGTATTTATAGGAGAAGGCGAAAATGGAGCTGATGGGAGTCAAGTTCGGGCGTACTTGCTAGGTTTTCAAGAGAAATCAGTTAAGTTCGGCCGAACTTGTACATGTGTGTACAAGTTCGAGCGAACTTGAGGAATATAAGGGATTCTTGTGTCTCAGGCAAGTTCGGCCGGCAAGTTCGGGCAAACTTGTGGTAGCCAAGTTCGGCCGAACTTGGCCTGGTGACCAAGTTTCGTTTGCTGATTTCATGTTAAGAGTTCGTTTGACGATACGGTTCGTATTAATTAGTTATATTAAGCGTTATAATCGATATAATAGTGCGATTTAGCGATTTGAGTGTGCGAGAGCGATGCGATAGCGAGCATAAGCATAACCACAAACATACACCACACATAAATACATAAAACCATATAATTAACTGCGGGTTGTGATGTGATGAGATTAGCGATGCGATTTAGATGTGATATAACATACATAATTGTAATTAATTAACATAAACTTTTCTTATAAACAAATCTCGAGATTTACAAGGGATAGATACAATAGATAATAAAAGAAAAAGATAACAACGAAATTCTGAGTTGTTACAGTCTCCCCTACTTTAGGAAATTTCGTCCTGAAATTTAAGTAGTGGCTGTAACAAAGAGGTGTGGGTACTTAGCCTTCATGTCATTTTCCAATTCCCAAGTGAACTCTGCGCCACGTTTGCCTTCCCATCGGACCTTCACGATAGGGATGCGTGAGCATCGTAGTTTCTTGGTTTCTCGGTCCATGATCTCGACAGGCTTTTCCACGAAATGGAGAGTCTCGTTAATTTGCAGATCTTTGAGAGGTACATGGAGATTTTCTTCGGCTAGGCATTTCTTGAGGTTAGACACGTGGAAAGTCGGATGAACGTTGTTAAGTTCCGCCGGCAGTTCGAGATGATAGGCTACTTTACTGATCCTTTCCAGAATCTTAAAGGGACCAACGTATCGAGGTGCTAGCTTTCCTTTCTTTCCGAAGCGGATCACTCCCTTCCAAGGTGCAACCTTTAGGAGAACGTGATCCCCCTCTTCGAACTGTAGGGGGTTGCGGCGTTTATCGGCATAACTCTTTTGACGAATCCGAGCTTTCAAGAGATCGTCTCTGATCTGGAGGATCTTGTCTGTCGTTTCTTGGATTAGCTCGGGACCGGTGATTTGTGCTTCGCCGATCTCGTGCCATGCAATACGCGATCGACATTTTCTTCCATACAGTGCCTCAAAAGGAGCCATTTGAATGCTGGTATGATAACTATTATTGTACGAGAATTCGATTAAAGGTAAATGCGTATCCCAGTTACCACCAAAATCTATGATGCATGCACGAAGCATGTCTTCGAGGGTGCGGATCGTGCGCTTAGTCTGACCGTCGGTTTGAGGGTGAAAAGCGGTACTGAGATTGAGGGTAGTACCGAGAGCGGATTGAAAAGTCTCCCAGAGACGTGAGGTAAAGCGACCGTCTCGGTCAGAGATGGTGTCACGAGGCGTCCCGTGTCGACATATAACTTCGTCAGTATAGATTCGGGCTAACCTTTCGACCTTAAAGTCTTCTCGTATAGCAATAAAGTGCACGGATTTAGTAAGACGATCAACGATAACCCAAATGCTATCATGACCACAGGAAGTGCGGGGAAGTTTCGTAATAAAGTCCATAGCTATACTCGCCCATTTCCACATCAGGATTTCAGGTTGTTCGAGTAAGCCAGAGGGCCTTTGATGTTCGGCTTTAACTTTCGAACAAGTTAAGCACCTTGAGACATACAAGGCGATATCCTTTTTCATGCCCGGCCACCAGTACTTAGGACGAAGGTCCTGGTACATCTTGTCTGCACCGGGGTGAATGGAATATCGAGATTTATGAGCTTCGGTCATTAGCAATTCACGAAGATTGTCACGGGTAGGAATCCAAACACGATCAAGATAGTAATAAATACCATTAGGTTTAACAACGAGCTGAGTTTCGGCACCACATTTCATTTCTTCCTCCAAAGTATTCTCGTTAAAACAAGCAAATTGAGTGGAGCGAATCATGATTTCGAGATCATTCAAAGCTTGAGAGTCACGAACACTATATATATAGCTTCGTCGACTTAGAGCATCGGCGACGACGTTTGCTTTGCCGGGATGGTAGCGTATCTCACAATCGTAATCGTTGAGAAGTTCAACCCATCTGCGTTGGCGCATGTTTAGTTCTTTTTTATTAAAGATATGTTGTAAGCTCTTATGGTCGGTGAAGACCGTACACTTGGTACCGTAAAGTTAGTGTCACCATATCTTCAATGCAAAAACAACTGCACCGAGTTCGAGATCATGGGTTGTATAATTCTTCTCGTGGATCTTGAGTTGTTGAGACGCATATGCGATAACTTTGTCTCGTTGCATGAGAACACAACCAAGACCTAAGTTAGAGGCATCGCAATAAACAACGAAATCGTCGTTTACGTCGGGTAAGGCGAGGACAGTAGCGTTGCATAGCATATGCTTGAGAGTTTGAAAAGCTTCCTATTGCTTGGAATCCCAAACAAAAGGTTTGTCTTTATGGGTTAAAGCGGTAAGCGGAACGACGATTTTCGAGAAGTCGGCGATGAATCGACGGCAGTACCCCACAAATCCAAGAAATGAACGGATTTCGGAAGCATTCTTCGGTGTAATCCAACTCTTGACGGCTTCGATCTTTGCGGGGTCGACGTGAATTCCTTGACTATTAATGATGTGGCCGAGAAATTGGACTTCTTCGAGCCAGAGTTCACATTTAGAGAACTTAGCATAGAGGCGATTACCTTGAAGAAGTTCAAGGACTAAACAGAGATGGCACGCATGTTCGTCTCTTGACTTCGAATAGATAAGGATGTCATCGATAAACACAATGAAGAAACGATCTAAGAAAGCTTTACACACACGGTTCATCAAATCCATGAAGACCGCGGGTGCATTGGTAAGACCAAAAGGCATGACCACGAATTCGAAATGGCCATAACGGGTACGAAAGGCGGTTTTCGGAATATCTTCTTCCAACACGCGTAACTGATGATAACCGGAACGAAGATCGATCTTGGAAAAACAAGTAGCACCTTGCAGCTGATCAAATAAGTCGTCGATACGAGGAAGAGGATAGCGGTTCTTTATCGTGAGTTTGTTAAGTTCACGATAATCGATGCACATTCGGAACGTCCCATCTTTCTTTTTCACGAAAAGAATGGGTGCGCCCATGGCGAAGTGCTCGGGCGTATGAAACCTTTATCAAGAAGCTCTTGAAGGTGGCTTGATAGCTCGTGCATTTCGAATGGTGCGAGGCGATAAGGAGCTTTAGCAACAGGAGTTGCACCGGGAACTAAATCGATACGGAATTCAACATCGCGAGTAGGGGGTAAACCAGGTAAATCGTCAGGAAAGACTTTAGGAAATTCACAAACAATAGGAACATTTTTATAAGTCTTCTTTTCTTTCTCCGGGTTTATGATATGAGCGAGGAAAGCAACACATTGCTTTTGCAAACAATTGTGTGCTCGAGTACATGACAAAAGCATCAAATTCTTTGAGGGAGTTTCACCATAGACATGAAGTTGATCACCGTTGGGGAGAGGGAAGCGAATCATTTTATTGAAGCATACAACTTCAACATGGTTTTCACAAAGAAAATCCATACCTACTATGATATCGAAGCTACCTAACTGCATAGGTATGAGATTAATCGAGAAGATGTGGTTGTTGGGATCGAGAGAACAACCACGTAGAACGGAGGTGACGGTGATGGACTTTCCGGTCGCAACTTCGACATCGAAAGTCTTTGGGAGTTTAGCGCGCTTACATTTTAAAATCTTTTCGAATTCTAATGATACAATACAATTATAGGCACCAGTATTAAATAAACATGAATCATAAATACCATTAACGAGGAACGTACCATTGACAACGTTGTTGTCATTCTGGGCCAGGAAATGGCTCAGGTTGAAAGCCCTTCCACGCACAGCTTGTTGTTGCTGCTGAGGCTGCGGTGGTGGCTGCTGTTGGGGCTGCTATTGCTGCGGCTCTTGCTTCACGGTACGGTTTGGGCAGACATTTGCAAAGTGGTTCGGATCACCACAGACGTATCACAAACGTGCTTTTGGAGCTGCTTGTTGTTGCTGGTTGTTCTGGGGATTACGCTGAGGAGCTGGCGTTGCTGGATCTTGAGGAGCTGGCTGGCGAGGACCGGTACGGCAACTAACAGTAAAGTGACCGTAGATATTGCAGTTTGTGCAAAAATGGCAGTTTCCACCCACCACGTGATGGTATGTGCACTTAGGGCACAGTGGGTGAGGATCGATGTACGCACGTTTAGGTGTGGGTGCGTCCTGAGCAGGAGCCTGGTAAGGCTGAGAGTTGAGCGGTGTAGCACTGGCGTAGTTCTTGCTAGGGTTTCATCTTTTGCGTCCCTGACGCTTTCCATTCGGGTCACTGGGTGGTTCGATAGCAGCAGTTGGTTCGGTGACAACTTGATTGGCAACTTTCGCATGGTTCTTAAAATAACCATCTTGAACTTGCTGATCATTGATCTCAGCGGCGAGCATGTAGGTTTCCTCGATGGTTGTAGTACGAGCAACTTTCACAAAATTCGCAACACATTCGGGTAGACCACAGATATACTTGTTGATAGCTTTCTCGGTAGTATCAACTTGGCTGGAACAGATGATGCTCAAAATCTTAAATCTAGCGGTAAATCCAGCATTGTCGGGACCATCCTGTCTGATTCCCCAAAACTCGTTCTCGAGCTTTTGCATCTCATGCGGAGGACAGAACTCCTTCATCATCACTTCCTTGAGTTCCTCCCAAGACAGTTTATAGGCTTCATCATTACCGTGCCTATTTCTTTCAGCGGTCCACCAGTCGAGAGCACGAGACTGGAAGACTCCGGTAGCGTTCACCGTGCGAAGGTCATCGGGGTATCCACTTTGCCTAAAGGTGACCTCAATGGTATCAAACCAATGGAACATAGAAGTCGGTCCATCGTTGCCCGTGAAGGCGAGAGGTGCACAAGCTTTGAAATTTTTGAAGCTGAATCGTGACTTGGGGTTTTCAGCTTTCGAGTCGACCGATGAGTTACCGCTCACAGCATGAATTTCCGAGACGATTTACGGGATGACTTTAGCTATTTCCTTGGCTACCATTGTAGCGATACGCTTATCGGCGTTGCTGCGCTGGAGATTCCTCCTGGTATGTGATCCCATTGAAGACATCTACATTGAATGATTTGATAGGATGAGATTCGATTATAATAAGTTTATGTTTTAAAATATTTATTATTATTATTCATACAAGGCACATAAACACATAATCACGTATCCACGTAAACACATAAGCACGTAGGCATATAAACACGTAAGCACATAGGCACGTAAGCACATAATCACGTAGGCACGTAAGCACATATTTTCCACGTATTCACTTCTAATTAGCCATCATGCGTAGCGCGACATGAGATGCAAGATGTAAGTGAAATATAAACGATATGTATATACATAAGCGAGATAAGCGAGATAGTACGTATGAGTCCATACGTGTATGAGATATGAGCGTTTTAGTTCGGTTGTGTATTAATTAGCGTTTTAGATTACGAGAGCTGTGTGAGTTGTGCATGCGTTTAGGGAGCGTAAAGCGATAAAGCGAGAAATCGATAATGCGAGAAATAAATAAAGCGAGAAACGAATAAAGTGAAAATTTCTCAAAATTTTGAACACATAAATAATAATAAATCGACGATACGTAAATCGACGATATAGGCTTAAATCAATTGGGAGTGTCCGGGGTTTTAAGACGTTGACTACCCAAAGTGGTTCGACTACCCTTTGAACTTGGACCCACGTTTTGGCCTAATAGATAGATGCTTTCACCGCAAGCGGCTAACGGCATTATCCTTCCGGTTACTACGTGTTCCAAACCATCGGAATAATCGAGACTTTGGTGAGATTAAAAATCAAAAGGCGGAATTTGTTACTAAGATGCGGGTTTCACCCCTAACTTAGCAACGTCGTTCCTAGTTGTGGTTACGCGCACCGATCACATCGGGCGTCCCACTAGATAGAAATGGAGATTTTCGTCGAGATTTGGATATCACTCCTAACTCAACGAAGGTATCTCCTACGATAGAGATTGCGCGAAGTGAATGATCTCATCGAGAGTTCTCGGTTTTCACACCTAATCTCGACTTGAACACTTGTTTTGTGTGATACGAGTGTTTCCAAGCGTATATATTGTGTTAGCCTTAGGAAAGGCATATTTAAGCATTTATGGCAAGTAGTTTAAGCATTTAAGTCAAAGATCGGTCAATCGGGTACTTAAACATGTTACTAGGTCGAATCATGGCAATTCTACCTATTATCCTAAGGTTATGGGCTCTGATACCAATCTGTCACACCCCAACCGATGGCGGAAACATCGGGGTTAGTGGCACTAGGCGACCAGATTGTCTCATGAGAATTCCATAACAATTATCTATCAACATCATTTAACATTTAACGTCCTATACCATTAAACACAATATCTCAAAATAATCATTACAGAAACTTGTTTTTCCCACAAAACTAACCGGGTTCGATTTTCCCTAGATTTGTTACATTTGGAAACTAAACTAAGCACGCTACATCCAAAGCATCCAAGCTAAAATCCTCAACCTGTTACATAAGTTAAAATACAAGTCAATACAATTAAGTAAAGGTGAGCATACAGGTTTTAGTATTACTAGCATAATAGAAAAACTGTTCGTGAAATAGTCCAATTACATATCATGATACACCAAAACACATTGCACAGATAAACAGATGCTTATTTCTTATGCTAACTACCGTGAGAAGGCTTGCTCGTCCATCCTAACTAGACCCCGTTGGGTGTTAGCCAAACTATAGTACCATACTAGCTAAGGAGGCAAGTTAACAAAAATAAGTCCTAGTCACATGTTTCTAGCATCAAGTGTTGAGCATACATAATCTGATTATTCGCGTGTGATAAACAGTTTGAGTTGTGAAGTGATTTTTGATAGAGGAACGTATGTAACACCCAAATAGTGCATTAAAGCGAAAACGGGTCAAGTATACTCACAGTCGGTGCATTTTAGGTGAGATGAGGGATCTAAGGAGAGTCGAGGAGACCGCCGGATCAGCCTGCATACGCGAACCGCGGATCAGCCTGCATACGCGAACCAAAGTGCATCAGTTAAGTTTGGATTGAACAGTAGGCAAGTTGGCCGAACTTGTATGTAAACATACAAGTTCAAGCGAACTTGTACAAGATTGCTGAGGTTTAAGTCAAGTTCGGGCGAACTTGTAAATTTCTTAAGGAAACTTGTCAAGTTCAGTCGAACTTGTGAGGGCTTGATAAGAGGAGAGACAAGTTCGGCCGAACTTGGGGGTTTTCTGTGGAAAAGTTGGTCATCAGCACTCAAGTTGGGCCGAATTTGACCCCTTGAGGGCAAGTTCGAGCGAACTTGGCTACTGTGTTGTCAAAAAACGTGCAATCTCGAACGAACTTGATGTTTTCGGGTCCAAAATCTTGCGTTTTCGCGTCGTTTGCTGAGGAAGTCGAGTGCCCATCCCTCCAACCTTAAGCCACTGAGTAAAACCTAGGCTGGAGAGGTCTTTTGGAGCGAACTTAGCCATTTTACAGAAACTCAGGCTTATCCGGGCGAACTTGATGGTTCGTACGGGTTAGTCCAGCTTATGTAAAGTGATGATTTCGTCCTTATGCTTCCGGGTCTGAGATCTAGCATCGACAACGCCTCGTTCCACTCAAAAGTGAACGAAACATACGTCATTAGTCTGAAAATGGTGTAAAAATCAAGGATTTAAAAGGTTTTGATCAGATCTAGTATAGATCTGAGTGAAAACAGAAGTTTTTATGGAAAGAGATAAAGATTTTCGTAACCAGAAGAGATTTAATGAAAACGAAGGCAGAGCCTTGTGCAAAATCATTGTAAACTGTTGTAAAATGTTGATAAACATTGTTGTAGTTGGAATCGGGTTGATTCTTACTTAGAAAACAGGGGGTTTCGGGTTTCGGGAACTCAGAGCGAAGTTACAGCAAGTTCAAATGAGAGAATGGGGCTGAGTATTTATTGGAGAAGGAAAAAATGGAGCTGATGGGAGTCAAGTTCGGTTGAACTTGCATGAAATTCATGCAAGTTCGGGCGAACTTGCTAGGTTTCAAGAGAAATTAGTTAAGTTCGGCCGAACTTGTACATGTGTGTACAAGTTCGAGCGAACTTGAGGAATATAAGGGATCTTGTGTCTCAGGCAAGTTCGGGCGAACTTGTGGTAGCCAAGTTCAGCCGAACTTGGCCTGGTGACCAAGTTTCGTTTGCTGATTTCGCGTTAAGAGTTCGTTTGGCGATTCGGTTCATATTAATTGGTTATATTAAGCGTTATAATCGATATAATAGTGCGATTTAGCGATTTGAGTGTTCGAGAGCGATGCGATAGCGAGCGTAATCATAACCACAAACATACACAACACATAAATACATAAAACCATATAATTAACTGCGAGTTACGATGCGATGAGATTAGCGATGCGATTTAATAAGCGATTTAGATGTGATATAACATACATAATTGTAATTAATTAACATAAACTTTTCTTATAAACGAATCTCGAGATTTACAAAGGATAGATACAATCAATAATAAAAGAAAAAGATAACAACGAAATTCTGAGTTGTTACATTTTGGATTGTATCCCTGCTGACTCAAACCACTGGGTTGAGGGTAACGACACCTTCAAAAGAGGGGCCTACTACTATAACTAAGATAATTTCTTAAAAAGTCCGAAAGTGCGAAAACTATCAACGACCTAATTATTTTTAACATATTTTTCTTTTTAGGAAATTTTTAATTTTTAGAAATCTGCAGACGGGCAGCACGGGCCGTGTTCAACCAACACGGGACCGTGTCCAAGTAACAGCAGCACAATAATATGTTTTAACTCAGACAATAGCTGAACACGGGACCGTCAATCTAACACGGGGCCGTGTCCATCACCCAGTTATTGAAAACAGGACCGTCTGATCCTAACAGTCGATAACTTCTGACACACACATGGACGATATTGATTATTTTTTATTTCGCCATTCTTACGGCTAGTGGTGTCAACTATGTGGAAGAACCCATCGAGATTTGGAATGCTATATTTTAAATCTTGAACCACATTTTTTAGCAGACCCATCTCTCTCATGTGGAATCACCATAAGGTTGGCGAATGTAAAAATGATCCATATTACCCAACCAAATGCACTCAAACTTCCCTTCCATACGACTTTACCTCCTCCGAATTAAGCCAAATGGAAGAAAGGATTCTCCGAAAAATAAAGGAAATAGAGCTTATGATGAAAGAGAGGTACTCCTCACAAGCTCAAGGCCAAGAAGAATCATTGAGTTCGCATTTGGAATCCAACAATGTCGAGGTCACAAAAAGTACTTTAGTCTCTTAAGTTAGCATTAGTGATAGTCGTCCCTCTGTCGATTGTGCCATGAAGGACTCTCCATTGGCCCCCACCGATACGCTCATAGACCTGAGCGATTCGACATACACCTTCTTTAACAAGAGCCCGGATAAGGGGAATAAAGATTGGTTTCGCCCACCGGTAAGTAGATTAGTTTTACCCTTTCCGATAACCTCTTGCGTTCATGCATAAACATTGAGCAACTTCGGTACATTATGCACTTCGGTGTTGTTCCCTCTAGTAAAGAACCTCCCGATTACTAAGGTCCTTAAAAAGACAACACTTCATAAAACTCCAAACACGGTCCGTGCTCAACCAACACGACCCGCGCCGACCGAAAAATTCAACACGGGGCCGTGCCAAGGCAACACGCCCCGTGTCCCTAATACGGATAAACGTGTCAGAACAATGTCTGACCACGGGGCCGTGTTCAGTGTGCTGTCGCTTTCTATAAAGTCAGCCTTGTTGCTGCATGTTTGGCCTCATTCCAAAGACAAAGATCTCTGAGATTTCTCACATATACCTTAAAAGGTATGTTCTTAAAGAAGTTTCATCTATCCATCTTGTCTTTGCCACTTTTATCACTTTCCTTCTTCTTCTTTGAACTCAAATCCTCCATGAAAGCTTGAAGGTCCATAGCTTCAAGCTTTATTTTTGCAAAACATATGTTGTAACACAAGGAATCTTAATAAACAACATGTTTATCACATTGCTTTAAGTTATTTCTGTTCACAAATGTTTAAAACCTGAGAGAAATAAATTAAAACAATTAAAGACATACACCTGAGTGATTCGACATACACCTTCTTAACGAGAGCCCGGATATGGGGAATAAAGGTTGGTTTCGCCCACCGGTAAGTAGATTAGTTTTTACCCTTTCTGATAACCTCTTGCGTTCATGCATAAACCAGGAGCAACTTCGGTACATTATGCACTTCGGTGTTGTTGCCTCCAGTAAAGAACCTCCTGATTACTGAGGTCCTTAAAAAGACAACACTTCATAAAACTCCAAACATGGGCCATGCTCAACCAACACGACCCGTGCCGACCGAAAAAATTCAAAACAGGGTCGTGCCCAGGCCAACACGCCCCGTGTCCCTAATACGGACAAACGTGTCAGAACAATGTCTGACCACGGGGCCGTGCTCAGCCAAAAAAGATGGAAACTGCCAAAGGGACGTCAAAACCGCACCCCATGCATAAAAACAGTGCCTTCAGACAAAATTATCAACCTTCTAGCAAGTGCAGCACATGTTCAGCCCAACACGCCCCGTGCTCAGCTTCTGCAAGAAAAAGTCCAGAAACAGGTAACCGACCACGGGCCGTGTTGGCTGGCCATACCCCATGGTCAACTGTCTGTTAAAATTGTTACTGGCACTCTGGACACGGGGCCATGCCCGGATCACACGGGCCGTGCCCATATGCCCAGTAAAACAAAATTTTGTTTTTAAACGCACTCTTACGCATTCAAATCAACCAAAAAACTTATTTTTGGACACATTGAGGACAATGTGTAATTTAAGTGTGTGTGTGTGTGGGGGGGGGGGGGTAACTAACACTTTGAATTTAGCAAGTCCTAATAACAAGCCTTACACAAAACTCTATTGGAACCGCTAATCACCCCAAATCTTTTTCAGTTTTTTTTTTCATTTTTTCTTACTTGTCTTGGTTTAATTTGGGAATAACAAGTTCTAATAAGTTATGTTTTTATAAATTTAAAACCGATAGCGTCGTGATAAAAAGAACCAAATGAGAAAATTATAAAAAAGGGAAGATCCATGGTAGTGAAATAGGAAAAATTCTCCGTACGGTCCGTGTTGGATCTTCCCTTTTTTATAATTTTCTCATTTGGTTCTTTTTATCACGACGCTATCGGTTTTAAATTTATAAAAACATAACTTATTAGAACTTGTTATTCCCAAATTAAACCAAGACAAGTAAGAAAAAATGAAAAAAAAACTGAAAAAGATTTGGGGTGATTAGCGGTTCCAATAGAGTTTTGTGTAAGGCTTGTTATTAGGACTTGCTAAATTCAAAGTGTTAGTTACCCCCCCCCCCCCACACACACACTTAAATTACACATTGTCCTCAATGTGTCCAAAAATAAGTTTTTTGGTTGATTTGAATGCGGAAGAGTGCGTTTAAAAGCAAATTTTGTGTTACTGGGCATATGGGCACGGCCCTGTGTCCAGAGTGCCAGTAACAATTTTAACAGACAGTTGATCACCGGGCCCGTGGTCGGCACGGGGCGTGTTGGGCTGAACACGGCCATTGCTGCACATGCTGGAAGGTTGAAAATTTTGTCGGAAGGCATTGTTTTTATGCATGGGGTGCGGTTTTGACGTCCGTTTGGCAGTTTCCATCTTTTCTCGTGTGTTACGCCATATTTTAAGTTACAAACACCACAAAATAACTTAAACCATCATATTTCATAGAGCGTAATTCAAAATAAACATCCTAATATTAATCCTTAATAATTAAAGTTACAATAGTTCCTAGTAGTAGACGAAGAAAGAAACCTTAAACCACAATGAAGTCCTACCCTAGATGATTTCTTTAAACGATCGACAAAAACCCAAAATTAATTTTTCGGTAGATACCGGCTTCTAGGAACTTCAACCCGGAAGGTGCACTTCCTCAAAAGTCGTTGAGCTTTTCCTCAATCTCCCGAGGGAGGAAGAGGAAAGGCTCTTCTTCCGCATTTTCGTACGTGGGAGGAGCGGGGAGGTGCGACCACCAATGGAACCTCGTGTAATGCGTCTAGAGGAGGTTCCGGGGGAAGGTCGTCCCATACGATTGGAATGATGATTTCTTGAGCAAGGTTCCAATCTTCTTGGGGAAAGATTGGTTCCATGGGAGTTAGTGCAAGAATGTTCAACCTTTGGTGCAAAAGGTTGATTTCATGCAAGCAATTCTCCAATCCCATAGTCAAATAGTTAACCCGATCGATGAGAGACTCTTCCACCGATGCCATTTCGTCGATGGCTTCCCTTAAAGCATACATGCCACGAACTAGGGTAGCATCAATCAATGGTCACCTTCTTCCTTGGTTGTTTCTTGAGGTTGCTGGCGACGTTCCACTGTTCTGGGTCGACATACTAAGAAAACAAGGGTGAAATTTTAAAACAACGAGAGTTTAAAAGCTCACCACGGCCCCGTGTCCAGTGGACACAGGCCCGTGTTCGTCCTCCTGCACAGTTTTGAACTCAAACAATTTAATTGTTTTAATTTATTTCTCTCAGGTTTTAAACATTTGTGAACAGAAATAACTTAAAGCAATGTGATAAACATGTTGTTTATTAAGATTCCTTGTGTTACAACATATGTTTTGCAAAAATAAAGCTTGAAGCTATGGACCTTCAAGCTTTCATGGAGGATTTGAGTTCAAAGAAGAAGAAGGAAAGTGATAAAAGTGGCAAAGACAAGATGGATAGATGAAACTTCTTTAAGAACATACCTTTTAAGGTATATGTGAGAAATCTCAGAGATCTTTGTCTTTGGAATGAGGCCAAACATGCAGCAACAAGGCTGACTTTATAGAAAGCGACAGCACACTGAACACGGCCCCGTGGTCAGACATTGTTCTGACACGTTTGTCCGTATTAGGGACACGGGGCGTGTTGCCTTGGCACGGCCCGTGTTGAATTTTTCGGTCGGCGCGGGTCGTGTTGGTTGAGCACGGCCCGTGTTTGGAGTTTTATGAAGTGTTGTCTTTTTAAGGACCTTAGTAATCGGGAGGTTCTTTACTAGAGGGAACAACACCGAAGTGCATAATGTACCGAAGTTGCTCAATGTTTATGCATGAACGCAAGAGGTTATCGGAAAGGGTAAAACTAATCTACTTACCGGTGGGCGAAACCAATCTTTATTCCCCTTATCCGGGCTCTTGTTAAAGAAGGTGTATGTCGAATCGCTCAGGTCTATGAGCGTATCGGTGGGGGCCGATGGAGAGTCCTTCATGGCACAATCGACACAGGGACGACTATCGCTAATGCTAACGTAAGAGACTAAAGTACTTTTTGTGACCTCGACATTGTTGGATTTCAAATGCGAACTCAATCATTCTTCTTGGCCTTGAGCTTGTGAGGAGTACCTCTCTTTCATCATAAGCTCTATTTCCTTTATTTTTCATAGAATCCTTTCTTCCATTTGGCTTAATTCGGAGGAGGTAAAGTCGTATGGAAGGGAAGTTTGAGTGCATTTGGTTGGGTAATATGGATCATTTTTACATTCGCCAACCTTATGGTGATTCCCACATGAGAGAGATGGGTCTGCCAAAAAATGTGGTTCAATATTTAAAATATAGCATTCCAAATCTTGATGGGTTCCTCCTCATAGTTGACATCACTCGCCGTTAGATTGGCGAAATAAAAAATAATCAATATCGTCCATGTGTGTGACAGAAGTTATCGACTGTTGGGATCAGACGGTCCAGTTTTCAGTAACTGGGTGATGGACACGGCCCCGTGTTGGATTGACACGGTCCCGTGTTCAGCTACTGTCTGACTTAAAACAGATTATGTTGCTGCTGTTACGTGGACACGGCCCCGTGTTGGTTAAACACGGCCCGTGCTGCACGTCTGCAGATTTATAAAAATTAAAAATTTCCTAAAAAGAAAAAGAAAAATATGTTAAAAATAATTATGTTGTTAATTTTAAACTTTCTTAAAATCCTTGTGTCTCCGGAAACGGCGCCAAAAACTTGGTGTGTGCTAAGCGTACTATATTATTATTATTTTTAGTCTATTTTACGCATGGTCAAGTTTTGAATTTATAAACACGGTATTCTGCTAACACTAAACACACACTTGGGCAAGTGCACCCATCGTGAGCGTAGTATAGCGTTGGTAAGATACCGAGATCGTCCAAGGACACAAGAGCTTTTAATACCGGTTTATCTTCAACGTCTAATCAATCTAAATTTTTTATAAAAGTTTTAAAAACATAATGATAAATAAAACGTTAAAGAAAATAAAATGAAATACAAATAGACAAGATAGAATCACTTGGTTCCAACTTCTCCTTTATGTATCTTTTGATAGTTTTCGCACTTTCGGACTTTTTAAGAGATTGTCTTAGTTATACCCAGTGGTTTGAGTCAGCAGGGATACAATCCCAAAAGGTCGGAATATTGGAAGATAATTAAGTTAGTTATTAATGCAAAAAGTGGTAGGACCCTCTTTTGAAGGTGACGTTACCCTCGGCTAAGTGGTTTGAGTCAGCAGGTATACAATCCCAAGTAGCCGGTTTAAAATATTAATAGTTATTTACATATGAGGGGACCAAGCCATTCGCGCCCTCGCCATCCAATACCCGTTGAGCATTGAAGGAGGCCCTAATAGGCTTGAACCAAGTCCTCGCAGGATCTATACACTGAACGAGACAAGAATTTTACCAAACCACCCTTCTAACCCTCTTCCAAGTAGTTATCGTGCTTTATATAGACCGTAAAGACAGGAATGAGCATATCAATGATATCATGAAGAAATGGTTAAGAAAATTCACTTTCAACATAAGAAACTAGTTATTAAAGTCACTAATACAAACCCAAATAAAAAGTACCGAAAGATTAAAAACTAAAAGTAATACATAAAAGATTAGTCTTCACCAAGTGATGTAAGGAATTTAGCCAAGCATGGCCTTTGTTTGACAAGAACCCTTACAATCTATCTTGGATCCCGAGACAACTACACACTCTAAAGATGGAAAATGGATGATGGTGGTGGGTGTTGGTGTTGTAGTGGTGGTGGAGTGGTGGCAAAGTGAGAGAGAAGTGGTTGGCCAAGGGATGCATTTGTGGGTAACCAAGCACCCCTATTTATAGCCTGAACAGAAGCCCGGCCACGGCCCCATGACTTTACCTCTTTCATCATAAGCTCTATTTCCTTTATTTTTCGAAGAATCCTTTCTTCCATTTGGCTTAATTCGGAGGAGGTAAAGTCGTATGGAAGGGAAGTTTGAGTGCATTTGGTTGGGTAATATGGATCATTTTTACATTCGCCAACCTTATGGTGATTCCCACATGAGAGAGATGGGTCTGCTAAAAATGTGGTTCAAGATTTATGTTGGGATTGAACCCTATGAAAGGAACATATGATACAAAGCTAAATATCACTATCCGAGCTTTGGTTAAACTATCAGAGGTTACAACCTCTGTTGTACATACACTGCTTTCCCTAAAGACTACTTTCCTATCATCTGTCTTCATAAAGTTGCAAAGGTCTGCCAGAGTTACAAGGATCAGAGGATAGAGATCAGAGCTTAGTCATTAGATACATAATCAATGTAACAGTGCTATGCACTGATAGTTAGTATTAGCAGTGTTTGTAGTTAGTTACATATAGTTTCCTGTCACTATCAACCCCTACGTCATCAAAGATGCTCAGTGGTTAGATAGTTTAGTATAAATAGGTAACTTCTGTAACAGTTTAACTTGTCTATTAAAAGATAAACTTTATCATATCATCTTGTCTGCATTTTCTTACTACCAAACTTCAATTGCAAAGGCTGAGGGGAAGTTTGTGAATCACATGCGAGTCTACCAACTTGAAAGCATATGATGATGAAAACAAACAACCATTACTTGTAGTAAAAGTTTTCCATTTATTTCCGCTGCAAATCTCTTTTAAAACTAAATCATTTTCCATTTTTGAAACAAAAACTACAAGTAATTCAAACTCAGATCCTAACAATTGGTATCAGAGCTTGATTCATCAAATTCGATCTAACAATCGATTTGATTCGAACAGATCAGCTCTCTGCTATTAGTTTGGTTGTTTTTGCTTGATAAACAGAGTTTTATTACGTTCAAAGTTTTTAAAACAGAAATCTATGTAAAATCAACTGAAAATGTCTCAAAACACAAAGGATGCCAACTCTGGATCCTTATTCAAACCGCCGATGCTCAAAAGAAATGAATATTTCATTTGGCAACGATGATGGGTCATATCCTTGCTCAGAAAAACACTGGTTGCTGGAGATCTGTTGCTTAAGGACCTCACGTTCCGATGGTTCCAAGCACAGAGGATCCAACTAAACAAGTGCCAAAAAAATCCTGAAAACTTTTCGAAGCAGGATTTCCAGAAAATTGAATTGGATGCTAAGGCATTTAGCATAGTTGCTTCGGCCTTACCCAATGAGATTTATGCTAGTCTACTCCATTGCAATAGTGCAAAGGAGTTATGGGATGCACTAAAGGAGCAATTCGGTGGGACTGAGGAAGTGATAGAAAGTAATAGAGAAGTTCTAAATCAGCAGTATGAAACGTTTTGTCACTTGAAAGGAGAGTCTCTAACACAACAGTTCGAACGTTACAGCAGTCTCATCAGTGAACTTAGACTGGTTAACGTGGTTTTTCCTAATTCGACTGTCAATGGTCGTTTCCTTAGATCGTTACCAGATAAGTGGGAGACTGTAGCTTATGTAACACGAAAGTCTGTTGGGTTTAAAGAAATGTAGTTGACACAACTTCATGGGATACTCCTCACTTATGAGAGAGAGTTAAACCAGAAAAAGAAGTTGCAAGATTCTGGCAAAATGACTGAAGATTACTCATTGGGTAATACAGCTCTTTTTGGCCAAGAAGAGGGATCTGGCAGCAGTAAGGACCAAAGTTATGATCACTATATAGATATTACTTCTGGTGGGAACTTTGCATCTGAAACATATGCACCCAACTATGCTTTCACGGCTAGTGGGGAAAGCCAAACCTCTGACAATCTATCCTTTGAGCTGAATGACTTGCAACACTTCGAACCTTCTGATCTTGAAGAAATGGATATTTTGCACCAACTGGCCCTATTGAGTGTTAGGGCTAGTAAATTCTATAAGTGAACTGGTAGGAAATTCCCAGGATTGCATGGGGGGTTGAAGGTTGGGCTGGATAAATCAAAAGTCAAGTGTTTAAGTGTAATAGGTTAGGACACTTTGCCAGAGAATGCAGGTCTCAAAATTCTGGACCAATAGTGACTCATCCTGGCCCTAGACCTTAGCACACAAAAACACTGCTCATTATTCCCAATATGCCCCTGCTCAACATGTTCAAAACACTGCCCACTTTGCACATCCTGCTACTACTGTTCCAGTGCATTATGTTCAATCCACTGCTCCACAAATTCAATATGTTCAGGCACCATCAAATCCTCAAGTGCATGTACAACAAGCACCCATTGTCACACAACCTGCTCAAACCACTGCTAGTCCAGCAGAGGTTGGTCAACAGAGCTTTTTCACACAAAGTTATGTTGACTGGAGTAACTTGCCTGAGGATTTGACTGATGAGAACTTTGCTTTAATGGCCAAAAATGATGTTGAACAAGAATTTTGTTTAATGGCCTTAGAGACAATTGCTAAAGGTGTTGAATCTGTGGAGTTAGTGTCAAAAACTGATGAAGTTCAAGTTTGTGATGAAACAGTGGTTTCAAGTAAAGAAAAGAAAAATGCTGCTGATAAGGAAAAGAACTCTCCTGCTGACCCATGAAATGTTGATGTGTGTGAAGATGAGTGTGATTGTGCTCTCATGGCTGCTACAAAGGGACCCTCTACAAGTCTTGATAGCTTATGGTATGTAGATAGTGGAGGTTCCAGGAACATGACAGGATGTAGAGCCCTTCTCAAGGACTTCATGGCTCATGGGGGGTGATATCTTTTGGTAATAACTCAAAGGGAAAGGTTTTAGGGTCTGGGTCGGTTCTGGCTGGTAAACTAAAGTTTGAAAATGTGACTTTAATTGATAATCTGAAATTTAACCTGCTGAGTGTCTCACAAATGAGTGACAGAGGGTATGGATCCTTCTTCACTAAGAAAACTTGTCAAATTATGGGACCAGAGGTTGTTAAGAAGATTGATCAAATCATTGCTGAGAGCAAAGCACAACTCAGTGCACACAGAAGTGGGAATGTGTATGTGGTAGATATGCTAAAAGATAATCCTATGTCCAGAACATGCTTATTCTCAGTTGCTTCTAGCAAAGAGACTGAGTTATGGCATCGAAGACTTGGACACACAAATCTTAAAACTATCACCACACTCTCAAAACAAAGTCTTGTAAGAGGTTTGCCTCACAAGCAATTTTCCTGTGATGAACATTGTGTTTCCTGTTTAAAAGGAAAACAACATAAAAGTTCTTTCAAATCAATTGAAAAGTCCAAAACAAGCCAGTGTTTACAATTGCTACACATGGACTTGTTTGGCCGCAAATCATGAGCTTAAAACACAAAAGGTATTGCCTAGTGATAGTTGATGATTTCTCTAGGTTTACATAGACCTTCTTTCTCCACTCTAAGGATGAAACTGCAGTCATTTTGCAAAACTTTGTTAAACAAGTAGAAAAGCAATTTGATCTTCCAGTAAAAATCTTTAGGAGTGACAATGAAACAGAGTTTAAAAATAGGGAGTTGGATGCTTTTTGTGAGTCAAAAGGAATTGTTAGACAAAATAGCATTCCAAGAACTCCAGAGCAAAATGGGGTGGTTGAAAGGAAAAATAGAACTTTAATTGAATCAGCAAGAACTATGCTTGCAGACTCTGGTTTACCCTGGTCTTTCTAGGCAGAGGCTGTAAACACTGCTTGCTATGTCCAAAACAGAGTTCTGATTAACCCCAGGCATCAAAAGACTGCCTATGAGATTTTGTATAAAATCAAACCTCTAATTTCCTATTTTAAAGTTTTTGGTTGTCCATGTTTCTTTTTAAACTTAAAAGATTCTATATCCAAGTTTGCAGCCAAAATTGACTGTGGTTATTTTCTGGGATACTCAACCAATGCTAAAGCCTACAGAGTTTTTAACTATAGGACCAAGTGTGTTGAAGAAACTTTGAATGTGAAGTTCAATGAACTTTCATCACTAAAAATCCCAGCAAATCCTGCAGAGCTTTTTGATTTAGATAAATTCACATTTGCTGATGTTTCCATCAAGCTAGACAATGCAGGTACACCACAATCATCTAGAGAAGATCAAGACCAAGAATATGACTGTGTGCTTCCACAAACAAAAGTCAATTCTTCCAACAGAGGATCAGGTACCACAAGCTCTTGTGTAAACTCTGCCATTTCTGGGTCAACAGTGGTTGATCCTCAAACCTCTGCCAGTTCACAAAATCAAACATCTGTTGATAAAAGTCCTACAATTGGGCAACAAAATCATCAGAATATTACCTCTATACCCCCAATACCACCACCTTCATTTCCATCAGCGGCTGATACTTCAAATTCACCAGCAGAGGTTAGCTCAGATGATACACATTTGCAGCCATCACCTCAAAATGCTATTATTCCATACCAAGGTGATTTGATTTATCTCAAAAGCCATCCAGCAGATCAAGTTATTGGCAACATCAAATCTGGGGTGCTCATACGGAGCCAATCCCAAAATATTTATCTTTTTGCTGGTTTTCTATCACTCACACAGCCAGTCAAGTACCAAGAGGCACTGAAAGACAACAGCTGGGTAGAAGCTATGCAAGAAGAACTCTTCAGTTCAAGAGACAACAAGTTGGGAGCTTGTGCCACTGCCAAAAGAGGTAAGTCCAATTGGCACAAAGTGGGTCTTCAAGAACAAAACTGATGAAAGGGGTATTGTTGTCAAAAACAAAGCAAGGCTCGTGGTTCAAGGCTACAGACAGGAAGAAGGTATAGACTATGGTTAAACTTTTGCTCTTGTAGCAAGGTTGGAAGCTATTCGCCTGTTCTTAGCTTTTGCTGCTAACCACAACATAAAGGTGTATCAAATGGATATAAAGAGTGCATTTTTGTATGGAAAAATCAAAGAAGAGGTGTATGTTTGTCAACCTCCAGGTTTTGAAGATGCATTCCATCCTGATCATGTCTATAAGCTCAACAAAGCATTGTATGGCTTGAAGCAAGTACCAAGAGCCTGGTATGAAACTCTATCCACTTTTCTCTTATCCATAGGGTTTACTAGAGGTAAAATAGATAAAACCCTATTCTAAAAATGGAAAGGAAAAGATTTGATGCTTGTCCAAATTTATGTGGATGACATCATTTTTGGATCCACAAGCACTGCTATGTGTGAAGAGTTTCAAAAACTCATGGCAGCAGAGTTTGAGATGAGTGCAATGGGTGAGCTCCAATGTTTTCTTGGTCTCCAAGTTAAACAATTGCAAAATAGTACATTATCCATCAAAAAAAGTATGTGAAAGAACTACTTAAAAAGTTTGATATGGTTGATTGTAAACCATGTAGCACACCCATGGCAAACACCAAGCTAGTCACCATTGATGGTAAAGATGACCTTGTTGATCAAACTCTTTATAGAAGCATGATTGGGTCTTTATTGTACCTAACTGCATCAAGGCCAGACATCATGTTTGCAACATGTGTTTGTGCCAGATCACAGGCATTACCTAGAAAGTCTGGTCTTATTGCTGTGAAAAGGATATTCAGATACATAAAAGGTGCTTCCACACTTGGTATCTGGTATCCAGCTAATGAGAATATTGAGCTCTCAGGTTTTTCAGATAGTGACTTTGTTGGGTGCAAAACTACAAGGAAGTCCACATCAGGAGAATGTCAATTCCTAGGTGATTGTCTAGTGTCTTGGCAAAGCAAAAAGCAGGTTGCAGTTTCAACATCCACTGCTGACGCAGAGTATATTGCTGCTGCTAGCTGCACTGCTCAACTCTTGTGGCTTCAAAACCAGTTGCTGGATTTTGGTGTAACTGCACTAAAGACTCCACTCAGATTGGACAGTCAAGCTGCTGAAAACATCATTAAAAATCCCGTTTCTCATTCAACTACAAAGCACATTGACATCAGACATCACTTTGTGAGAGATTGCTATAAAAAAGGTTTGATTTCTTTGAATCATGTCCATACTTCAGGTCAGTTGGCAGATGTTTTAACCAAGGCATTGGATACATCTACCTTTGAAAACTTGATCTCAAGAATTGGAATGCTAAACATGGATTAAAAACAAGTTTTCTTGTAAATCCATGCGTATATAACATCAAAATGTTTTCAGAAAATCAATAACTCATCCTTAAAAATAGTTAAAATTGAAAATTTTTTACTAAATCTTTAAAAGTCTGCTCATAACATCTATTTGCTCAAAACCTCTGATAGGCTTCAAAATCTAATCCACTGTTAAAGTGTATCCTCTGACTTCCATTGTTACCACTTTTTCAAAACACTGATAGCTATCCACTGATAGTGATAAAAATCAGTACTTTTCTCATCAGAGGTTACACGTGGCCAGATGTTAGCCATCAGATCTTGCAACAGATGCCATGTCATCATCACTTTTTCAAAACCCTATAAAAACCCTGTTTTATCCCTCACCAGTGTTTACCCTAAACTGTGTCGATTTCAAAAATCTCAAAACAGTTTTTGTCTCTAACACCATGGCTCCCAAATCAAAATCTTCAAAGAAATCCACACAAGCACTTCCACCCTACACTCTCATAATCAAAACCCCACATAATTACACCGCCTTACTTGAAGCAAACGACGCAAATACTCTCTATCATCCAATTATTCGAATTTTGCAAAAGTCGAAATTCAAGCACATATTAGAAGTCAAAACCCCAATTTACATTGATTCTCTTCGTGACTTCTGGAATAATGCTAAGGTTCACTCAACTGCTGCTGGTGTTCCTTATACGATAATCTCAAGAGTAAGGGGAGTGCTAATACAAATTAGCCCCCAATCGATCTCTCAAGTTTTCAAGTTAAATGACATAGAACACCCTGTGTCATTTCCCCAAAATGAGATCCAAGCAGAGTTTCTGGAAAGAGGTTATGTAGGCCAGATAAAAGGTATGACCATCTTTAAACCTAACTTTCCTGCTGAGATGAGAATTTTCTTTCACACAATTCTAACTTGTCTCTCAGCAAAAACCACTGCTTTCAATGAAATTCCATTGAACATGCAATATCTGGGGTATGTAATTTTAACTGACACAGATTTTAACTACTCCCAGATACTGTTCAATGATCTTGTGAATAACTTTCAAAATATTGCAAAAAGAAAAGCTTTTTTGATTCATCCAGGTTTTCTGAGTGTTTACTTACAAGATCAAATCAAAGGTCCTGAAAGTAAAAAAGGCGCTATGACTAAACCACGCTGCCTCACTCATGAAACCTTCACCAGAATAACAAACCAAGATCTCCAATCGGCTTTGAAACTCCTCCTTCTTCCTCACAAAAGGAAAAGGTTGTAGACACAAGGACACCAAATTATGAAGCTCTAGATCCACTTGGTTCTATCTTCCACAGCCCCTCTCCCA